>JAOTOM010002118.1:0-90890 GCA_034440615.1 Ashinkailepas kermadecensis | reverse complement strand
CATGGCAAAAGTAATTGACCGAAACACCTTTTCATCCCCCTCTATATACGGCAACGCCCCTGATTTACAGGCCAAGGAAGGTGACAATTGTTTTTAAATCTCAGATCGATAGTACCACAGGGAGCACGTGACAGGCAGACATTCCTTGTTATGGGGGTACCTGTAAGCATCCTTGCCAGCTCAGGAACAGGGGTGGAACTTCCAGAAAGTGATTTTGTGGACGCAATGCCTGGAGGTAACAGGAAGACCTTCAGTCGAGAGACCCCATTAGCGCCACATGTTAACATATGAAATTATTGGGGGGAAGGTGGGCTCACGTCAGTCACAAAGGGGGCTGACGCCTCCCAAAAGGTGGGCTCACGTCAGTCACAAAGGGGCTGACGCCTCCCAAAAGTAAGTAAAATTTCACGCGTTAGGAGGCTACATTCGGCGGACGGACTGGAAACATGGGGCCCCAAAAGCGGTCAGGCATGTATTGGTGACATTCCCAAGCAATGCGTTCAGGACTAGATCTGGATCATTCCAAAGCGCTCCTACGCGTCGGCGTAGTCGACCTAGTCGGCTTCTGTGCTGGTTCCGGTTCAGAGCATGAATAAATGATCGCAATCAAAGTTCGTGGAGCAAAGGGACTTTGCATGTCGTTCTTTCAAATAAATGCTCATGGGCCAAATTATAGCTACAAGCAACAATGAAGTGGCATACGCCACATCTGTCTCATAGCAGTACCAGAGCTAAGAGCAGTGCCAAGTGCCGCCAGAACGGGACAGCATAGGGAGCGCCGCTAGTCTGCCCCTGGTAACAGCGGCAGCAGCAAAACACGCCAACAGGACAGCGGGACCGGGCGATACGAAAGCATTGTCAAGTGCCGCCAGGACAGGCCGGCACAGGAATCGCCGCCAACCCGTCGATGGTCGCAGCCGCAAAACACGCTAACAAAACGGCAGGATCGGGTGACACGAAAGCAGTGCCAAGTGCCGCCAGAACGGGACAGCATAGGGAGCGCCGCTAGTCTGCCCCTGGTAACAGCGGCAGCAGCAAAACACGCCAACAGGACAGCGGGACCGGGCGATACGAAAGCATTGTCAAGTGCCGCCAGGACAGGCCGGCACAGGAATCGCCGCCAACCCGTCGATGGTCGCAGCCGCAAAACACGCTAACAAAACGGCAGGATCGGGTGACACGAAAGCAGTGCCAAGTGCCGCCAGAACGGGCAGCACAGGGGGCGCCGTCAGTCCGCTAACTGGCGGTCACGGCGGCAGCAGCAAACACGGATAAAAGGAGCAGAACCGGGCGACACGACACGATACACAGCAGAGACGGTGACAGATGTCCGGCAGTGTGAGGGTGGACATCCTATCGCTGGCTGGTGACATGCTGGCGCACCTGCCTAGATGCCCGCCTCTCTGCGCTCTGCCGAGCAGAATTCTAGCGCGACCAGCCGATGCGCACATGCATCCAAACTCGAGTCAGCCTCCGTCCCACACAGACATCTAGCCTCGGCTGCCGGCTGCTGATGACGCCTACCAGGCGCCTCACGATGCTGGCCTCGCCAGTGCAGGTCGGGCCCATGATGGAGCAGAAATAAGAATCCAACTGGTTTACCACCACCATTTACCAGGTCTGTGGCATTTAGAGCGACCGCAACTGATGGTGGTGAGCCAAGACCTGGACACAGTTGGTCAGGAGCGCCTCCGGTGCTTCACACGTCGAACAGCCAAGCGCTGTATTGACACGCCTCATTTTGTAGGCGACTAAGCCGGCAACGACGGCAAGGTCGTCACGTTCCAGTCCCAGTTTGCTGATGGTGGTCGTGCTATATTCATGTGAATTAAAGTGACATCAAACTAGTTGAACTGGTTCTTTATTTAGCTATACAAGGATAAGATGCTCCAAAATACAGCAATCACAAGAGACATGCATGATTCAACACTTCATATCATACAAATCTGGTAGGCAGGTTAATTCATGGAATGGCACCAGGTTTTGGGAGAGGCAGGTGTTGCCATTGCAGCATCAGCTTCAGCTGCATCTGAAAGCCAGGATCATAATCATCAGAGGTAAAGTGGTTGGACCAAATGAATGAGTTGGTTGGATGAACTCTATCAGCTCTTTTTCACTTTGTCAACTAAGTTTTGCATGTATTGCCATCTCTTTGAAACTTAAACATGTTGATTGACAAACTCTCTTCTTTCCGGATGTTTCTTCCAGATGTTTGAAAAAATAAACCATAGGATACTGACACTGAATTTTAGGCCCCCTTCTCTATCTCAATCACAATATGTAGGATAAGCAGTATTATTACAGTTTAAGGTAACCACTGAACAACTGAAACCACAGAACACTGAACACATTATACCTCTATGAAGCATACAATGGGGTTAGGTTTAGTTAAGTTCAGCTAGGTTAGGGTTTTGTTAGAAGTTAGAAAAAGTATTTTTGGGGTTTGCAGGTGAATTTTCATTCAAGTGGGTTTTTCTTCAAAAATATTTCAGGGTAGGTTAGGTAAGGTTAGCCTTTTTTTATCCTGAATTTGAACATTTTTAGAACAAAAATTGCTCAGAAACTTTCCATTTTAATAAAAATAAGTTACTTTCTTGCATAGATGGCTAAGCTAGGTTAGTTTAGGTTATGTTATATCAATTTTTCTTAATTTGGAACATTACCCATTATGCCATATTACCCAACTCCTGGCCCATTTTTGCATGGTATGCTGCCTCCAAACTGAAAAGTATGCATTTGCAGAGGAAATAAGTGTTCAAATCATGTTAAGCACATTCGCAAGCAATTAGAAAACAAATTCCGTGCAATCAGAAATTACCTTAAGCTGCGAATTTACCGGATAAGCGCATCATCATATTATATGCCTTATAAGGAACACATCTCAATTTATATCACTAATTAACGACAGCAAAAGCTACAGCTAACAGCGCAACTACACACAGGATACACCACAACAGAACACAATAAAACAAATTCAACTAAAACGCGGGAACAGCGAACACAAGGTGTGACATAACACATAAAACCTAAAAGAGAGCTATGTAAACAACTGCGCTATTTATGATTCAACGGCGTCATCTAAGAATTTGAGAAAAAGTGTGCCTCTAAAACGCTGTGTTTCGCTCTTGTGGTCGTCTAATTCGCACCCTAACTGAAACTGATAACATAACAGCTGAACAAGATTTTAAGAGCACAGACGCGATATCAGAAGATTTAGAAAGTGAGTTGAATTGAAAATATTTTGATTTTAATATACAGCGAAGCATTAAAACGGCCCTAAAGGTGTACCCCAGATGACGTCATTTGTACCATTCGAGGCGACACGCAGGAAGGCATGGGGATGACAAGGGCCTCCTACAGAGTCACCGGGCTCGTGCTTTATTTTAGTACTGCTGCCCGAAAACAGCTCCTCAGGTAGGGAAGCTTTGAAAAAAATGAGCATGGAAAAATGGAAAGGATGTGAGACTTCTGCAACTACGATGAAAAGGAACAGTTACTTAAAAAAAGACCTCGATGTAGTGCCTCTTTTCGGCGCCTAACTGTAAGTTTAATTCTCTCCAGGAACGCAATATATTGAAAAGGTAGACAGGACAATTTGGCGTTCTATTTGAAGACCTTGCCAAAAACTGGCCAACGATTCCTACGCATTCTTCGGCTGTCCTCTAAGTAGTACCTCTGTATGCTTCGAATAAGACTTTTGCAACTGACTTTTGAACAACTGCGCTTTTGGTGGCTTTCAGTCTGAATGCAAACATAGAAGACCATTGTATATCTAGGTTGTAGTCATGAGGGTGGAGAGCGGCGGCAGGAGAACCCATGCCTCACTTTTGATGCATCTAAAACATTAACCCTGTGGCGATCACTGGAAAAGATCATCCCAAAAATTGGCTCTGACTCCCCCCACCACCACCACTATTCAGGCGGCTGCTGTGCGCCCATTGTACAAACTACTTGCCACCGGACGAGATTGGTGGAAAATTATGGGGCATGGGAGGATTACAAGTCTTTTACCATGACTGATCTCAGAACCAGACCCATCGTGGTGTTCCTTGAACTTCCGGACCTCACAACACACCAAGCAGTTCCCATCACCAGGTACACTATGGTGTTCCCTGACTTTCCGTGATCGCACGGCGCACCAGACAGTTCCCGTAGCTGACCCCGTCCTGCAGGGCGTCACCCTCATCTGTGGTCTGGCAACACTGACTGTGGCCAGCGTAGCCTTCACGGCCCGGCCCGGTATATAACAGGGGCCGACCCCAGGCCAGTCATCAGTTCATTGTCGAACAACTCCACGTCATGAAGGTGAGTGTCGCTGATCTTGTTCTCCATAGGCTGAAGTCCACGGGTATAATGAATATTATCATCTGGACTCGTGTAGCACATGTTGACAATCAGCATCAGTAGCTAGATGTGAGTGAGTTCAGTTGCATCTCCGCAATAGACTGCCGCGCAGTTCGTGTAACGACGTCACCCAACCTGGCCATGTGCTCCGTACACGGGACGTTAGCCACTAGAGTTTGTCCTCGAGCCAACGGTATTTGTTGGCTGCACAGTGCGGCCCAACACCGTGGGGCTAGGAGGGAAGGAACGATGATAACCATTGCGAAGTCAGTTTGAAGGCCAAGGAGAACTGATCTTGATGCTGCTGAGATTCATCCGAGGTTAGGAATGGAGTCGGCTGCTCGTCTGCCACGGTAGCTACGTCCACCTATGTCTCAGGGTTAACGTGAAATACTCTTCTGAACCATTCCTCAGACCAACTGATCAATTCATTTCCCTTACACAATCATTGACTTCCGTGTTTATCTGGCGCAGTTTCTGCTGATCGCCGCCATCGCTGCCGTGGCCGCCGCCGCGCCCCAGCACGGCATTGGAGGCTACGGCCACGACGACTACCACGAGACCAGCCCGTACGTCACTGGGAGAAGTGTTTGGTGATGCTACCGTCTTGGGGATTACTAGACTCGATCTTCAAGCTTCTACAAAGTCTCACAATCAATAATGTGACCCGTTGACGTGCACGTAAAAAAGGTCTGTTAAGTCAATGGAATAACTTCTGAGGATGAGCAGACCACAACACTTTTATTGCAAATTAGTGCATCACATCACGCAAGTACTCCGCCGAATTCAAACAACTTTCCACCGAACCCATTGCAATTTATGTGTAACATGTTTTATCAGCATACCATTCGGAGTACAAAAACTAAAAAATAGCATTCCAGGTAAAAATCGCGGCCGGCGCAATCCAGTCCTAGTGATGGAATGTTTAATAACTACAACTGAAACATGAGGATTTCCACAAAATCCATTAGCATGGGCTTTTTCGATGCATGAGATCTGATGAGTTTTCAAACCACTTCAAACACTCAATTGGAAGTCGAATAATAAGAAATACTTTGGACAACATTCGCGAGGATGACTGTAGTTCTAATTGAGTCTCATAGTGTGAAGGGAACTAAATGTTACAGGATCGAGCAGGGTGAGTTTTCAGTGCAGTTATTTTCTACTGAAAAAGTACAATATACGTCGCAAATGTTGGCCCACATATTTCGTCATATTTTCCTTCCAAGCATGTAACAAAAGGAAACAGTCCTATATTTTTAACAGTTGCATTGACACCCTTAATCCCTTGGCAAAATGTCATCCTCTACCTATGACGTGGCCAATGGCCTATATAGGGCCTCCTACTCATGTACATACGAGGCAAAACTGACGCTTGTGAACGTTGCAGGTACTCTTATGACTACGCGGTGAATGATGCCTACGGCGCACAGTTCTCCAAGCAGGAGCACAGCGACGGCGACAACGTCGAGGGACAGTACAGCGTTGTGCTGCCGGACGGCCGTACCCAGCACGTCACGTACCACGCCGACAACTACGGCGGCTACAACGCCGAGGTCACCTACGACGGCTACGCCAGCACTCCCGCCCACCATGCTGGGCCCACGGCTATCCACCACGCCGTTCCCGCTTATCAGGCCGTCCACCACGCCGCTCCCGCTTATCAGGCCGTCCACCACGCCACTCCCGCTTATCAGGCCGTCCACCACGCCGCTCCCGCTTATCAAGCCATCCACCACGCCGCTCCCGCTTATCAAGCCGTCCACCACGCCGCTCCCGCTTATCAGGCCGTCCACCACGCCGCTCCCGCTTATCAGGCCGTCCACCACGCCGCTCCCGCTTATCACACGCCGCTCGTTATCAAGCCGTCCACCACGCCGCTCCCGCTTATCAGGCCGTCCACCACGCCGCTCCCGCTTATCAGGCCGTCCACCACACCGGTCCTGCCTGCACGAATTGCTAGCTACCATTGCTGAAGTATACCGTCAGGCCTGGGCTCTGCCACTCGATGCGACCTTCACATGACATGGGAGCACTGTGTCTGCTGTCAGTTGTAACTCCACTATGCAGCTGGTGACGACTCTGCTGCAACAGGGAGGGCGGGCCTGCTCGTGTTGTTTGTATATGTATCATGATATATTTATAATAAAGTGAAACATGGTATTTATATCGGTGTACTTCAGTCATCATTGTAAGTCAGGCCAAGGCCCGAAATTAAAGAATCTATACCAGCTATCATCCGCAATGGCTATAGAAAGCAGGCTGAAACATGGCTACCTCTCCTCTTCTTAAGTATCAGCATATTCACCTATTTCCTGTCCAATATTAGAGCATTTCCAACGGGGATCACAGTCGGTGTCGGTAATTCTGTTATGTCAGATTCACGCTTCAAGTACCTACCCCAAGCTCCAGCTGTATTTAGATGCGCACACAACTACCGTCCCCAAGACGATGTCTACGTTCCTATTTATGGTATTGCATGAAGCACCAACTTATGAAAGGAAACCACAAAACTACTTTCCCAGTTCGCTCGCCGGAAGCAGTTGGCGCCTATTCGCCCTTCCTGTGTGCGGTAAATAACGCGGGCGCAGATGAGGCACCACAATATCTTGGAATTTCCTCGTAACTTTGGGCACGGTTGGCATCGCATCACCGAAATTCAGAACGCCAGCCGAGTCCCCATGGATGAGCCACAGACCATAGATAACACATCCCTGACCATAATATGGCTTGGTGCCCGCTGCTTCTGCCTCTTGCTTCCATCGGACGTCAATCAAGAGAAACATCCAGTCGGAGAATTTAGAATGGCATTTTCCAAATCTTCCTCCAGCAACCACTTTAGCAATTCAACCCGCGCACGGACAGGCCTCAGATCTGCATTCACCCACCCAGCAGAGGGCGATTTTCCGCCCCTCGACCCCACCCTCCGGGATCTCGGAGGTAATTGTACTCACAGAAAAAAAGACTTAAATACGCTCGGATACCTTCGGACGAATCCGGAGGAAAGCAACCAGACTGTTTGAATTGGTACAATTGACGGCACTGCGGGCACTGATGACGTCACGGATGCATTCACTTCTTAACCCTTTGACTGCCACAGCCGGTCTGTCGAATTTCGTCTGTTCTGCCGCAAGTGTGTAACTAGCAAGTGAGTCCGCGGTGGGCTGCCCATTGCCATATCTCGAAAGAGTGTTCACCTGTCAGATCTCCACTTCGGTCTGACACCTAATCCCCTCGCGCCGGTTCGGTGGTTCGGAGGGTGCCACGTTCCGTGGCGTGGTGGCGGTCGGTAGGACCGGGCTGTCTGCAGGTATGGCATTGACTAGCGCGGCGCTAAGCGATCGAGCCCAGAACGGAGTTGCAAATTTCTGGAACTGTTGCAGATTGAAGCGAAATGCTGATTTTGAAAGCCTGATTCCCATGTAAATGATTTGCTAGGTGTCATAGCTGAGGGTGGGGTATGTACAGATTCGACTCACCTAGCTTTCCACGTATCTGAAAATAGTTATCGGAACACGTGCTGAATGTACGGCGGCATTGTAATATGTTGAAATAGTAATGACCTGCACGTCGTGTCACTGCGACGACTCCAACGGATATTGTGAGCATTGAAATATGCTTCGTTGGGGTCGTGGGTCTTCTCACGACTCCAGTCGAGACATTTTAAAGGCTCATCACAATATATGTCGGAACAGGCGTGCCGGCCATTACCATTCCAACGTATCTGAATATACTCTTAGTTACGACATAAAACTCACATCAACACTCAAAACATTCGCTCATTTTGAGTCCTATATATCGACCCAACACACCAATTGGACAATCATCTTTGTAGTTCTGTATCGTACCGCTGTAACTATGTGGGTACAAGAAGATTACGCAATACGGACGACAGTTAGGGGGCAGTTATCCGCTCGTCGTTCAATGCCTTTAAAACATTCCTTTTTCTCACCCCCGGACTGGTAACCATGAGGAGATTGTCTACTCTGCGTAATGCCACAATATATGTTGAAATATAATGTTCTAGGGCCACTGCTCTTTATCATCTTTGGAAATAAAATTGAGGTAGGGTTGAGGAAAAGGGTGTTCAAATTTGCTGATGACATCAAATTGGTAGGAGTGGCTAACAGTAGCGAGCAATCTAGTATATTGAACTGGACTTGGAGGACCTAAAAAAGCGGGCTGATCAATGGCAGATGTCTTCCAACTATGAAAAATGGTTGGGTCAGGTTATGCATCTTAGGTCTGGAGGTGAGACTTTCAGATATACAATGGGAGGTAGGAAATTGGATGTTATTGAAGAGGAAAGATATGTAGTTGTGTTAGTTTCAGATGATCTAAAAGCAGACAAACAATGTGTCTCAGCTATCAGTAGGGCAATCAGAATACTGGGAATCATTAATAGGAGTGTGAGGTATAAGAGCAAAGAAGTGATGAAAATGCTGTTCTTGGCCTATGTGCGACCCCACTTAGAATATTCTGTACAGGCATGGATAAACATAAATAACCTAGAAACTACCTACAAAATATATATATATATATATATATATATATATATATATATATATATATATATATATATATATATATACATATATATATATATATATGCTAAAAAGATTGCAGCGCAAAGCCACTAGTCTCATCAGTGGACTAGGTAACTCAGAATATGGGGAAGGACTTATGGCATTAGATATGTACTCACTCAAGTATAGGAGATTAAGGGGTGATATGATTGAAATGCGTACAATTATTAAAGCGCTAGATCAGGTCAATCTAAATGATGCCCTTCTATTTAGACTATCACATAGGGGTCATCGATTCAGGTTAGATAAATTAAGGTGTAGGACAGTTAAGCAACAACAGGTCTTCAGTCAAAGGACTGCTGATCAGCGGAATAGCTTGCCTGCTGATGTTTTGGGCGTCCCTCATTGAATGCATTTAAAAATAGGGTGGACAACTATTTTAGGTTCCATAATCTTGTTTTTTGAGTTCTAAGGGGTGGTGGATGGTGTGATATCTAGGCCAAGTGGGTGTGCACTGTACGGGCCCCTTTAGGCGGGCGTGGATGGAGCCTGAAAATTATTGGTAGCGCACTCAAGTCAAGGTTGTTACATGAGAACAAGTGAATAGGGCTGGATGGGTAAGGTAGAAAGACATTGATGAGTGTGGGGGATATTGGTCCCTGTGTTATTGTTGGACCCTTATACTTTTGATCATGCTAATAAATTGAGTATCATACTAGCTGCATAGGGTATATTATACTACTACTATTATATTATACTATATAGGGTGTACCTAGCAGTGGATTCAGCACCTTCATTCGGGATGTGATACTGATGAGATTGGCTATGGTAGCACAATGGGGCATGATTGGAGGAGTTTGAAATTGTTGAGTCTGTTATGCAATATCAGGTGAATGGTGCTAGATAGGCTGGGATGTATAATTCCCTTGGAACTTGAGGTAATGGATTGATTGAGGTGTGAGCATGTACTTCTCTGGTAACTTTTATAGATGGGCTTGACCAGGACTGGCCTCTATGGCCCTTATGAAGCCTTAACACTTTATGAACTCTATGAACTTTATCCCTTGAAACATATGCATACGGCAGCATGATCAGTGACAGATTCCGGGAATTATACTGACAGCATACATATATGTACATTATAATAGACATATCACATTCCACACTCGATCTACACTTCGCTCACTTCCTAGCCAACAAATTGCGCACCGTCGCCGAGCCGCCCACGGCAAGTTGAGAAGGTGATGTCAATTTTATGTTGAAAGTATATATATATATATATATATATATATATATATATATATATATATATATATATATATATATATATATATATATATATATATATATATATATATATATATATATATATATATATATATATATATATATATATATATATATATATATATATATACATAAAGGACAAATGTCACTGCGGCTTTGCTGTTTATTAGTTTCTTTGATATTGCTTCGATTATTCTTATTATGGTTTGGAGTTCGCATTGGTGTTGACTCAAATGGCGCTAAAACTCATAATCAGTAAGGATATCTGGCTTAAAGAACGCATAGTTTATTTCGTCCATGTCGACATTTCGTCATTTCACATGACATCATCAGGAACAAGCGCAGATTGTTAACGAAATCACACAGGTAATACGTTTACACTGTACATCAGTTACACTGATGATAGTGAAGATACAAGAGTCGAAGTCGCGTATATGTAGAAATTGAATGCGAGTGTCGTCTAGTATGCGTAAGCGTTCACTCGCAATAACTAGGTTATCACAGTACATATCCGTAAGTTCATTTTCCAACACACTGGGAAATGAGCGTGCGAAGCATATTTGGGTGACATCACACAGCAGAAGAATAACGACAATGTTGGTCGCTATTCACAAGGCCACGCCAAAAACACTCCCTATTTTGGTTTTAGGGTCACCAATCGATCACCTTGGCCACAGGGGTGATCCGTCATACAACGGCAGAGTACCTCGCGCTGACCTGCCGGTTTATAGCCGGGTCTCTTTCGCGTATGCATATGGACTCTGGTATGTGAAGTCGTCTTGGCTCGTGCGATCTGGCTATGATAGTGCTATTGTCAACCATTTGTTGTCTCGCGAGGCGTGTGTCGTGGTGTATGTTCGTATGCGTTTGTGGACCACCGTTCTGCAAGTGCATGGTGATACGCCTGCTGAATGAAGTTGTTGTCATTCCAATGTAATTGCTATCTGAACAGAGCGCACAGTCTCCAATTGTGCATTTGTTTTGATAGATTACATTGGACTATTTCAGCGGTGATTTGTGACAAGATGGGTTGTTTTGCATAACGAGTGAACGAGTGGTGGGGTTCTTATAGAAAATGACTAGTTTTAGTTCATCGTCAGGGACAATAGGCATACAGTGACTCTTCACAATATTTCGAAGCACCTTTTCATCGGTCAGGTAAGCAGGGGACATACTATTTTTGAAGAGCAGCTTGTATATGGTGCCCTGTGTTGGTGGACAGGACTGGGCTGTGACGTGCTTAGTGACGGCGTTTCCGATATGTCTGTCGATTGTAAGCACCGGATAGTTGTTGTTGACGAGCATTTGTTTTACTCTGCGTAGTTCTGTGTGCGCTAGTTTCCAGGTACCACAGTGTCTAATCGCCCTATTCACATACACGCCGATAACGCTGTCTATATATCTATCAGGGCAGTGGCTTTTACCGTTAAGGCAACGTCCGACGTCTGTGGCCTTACAATGGACACTAGTTGCAAATAATCCACTACTACCGTCGATGGACACATCCAAAAAAACTTATCTTGTCTTCGATGCTCAACTCCATAGTGAAATTTAGACCCGAAACTTCTTCTAGCCTTGACTTGAGCTCTGACAACAGCTGTATGTCCCGCACATCTAGCAAAATATCGTCAACATATCAACCGTAGAGTGCGGTGCTCCCTACGCCAGGTGCCTGCAGCACTACCTGCATAATAATTATAATCCATAATATGAAGAAGAATCTAACCCATAACAAAGAAACTAAGAAACAGCAATGCCGCAGTGACCTTCAACCAGCAATATACATATATATATATATATATATATATATATATATATATATCTATATATATATATATATATATATAGATATATATATGGATATATATATATATATAGATATAGATAGATACCTATATATATATATATATATATATATATATATATATATATATATATATATATATATATATATATATATATATATATATATATATATATATATATATATATATATATATATATATATATATATATATATATTTATATATATATATATATATATATATATATATATATATATATATATATATATATATATATATATATATATATATAATATATTAATTTAGAGTGATGCTGATCTCTCGGCAAATGGGCTCTCGCCTCCAATTCAGCCAGGACGAACCCGACCTCTTCAGCAATATGGTAAGTGGGTACAACTCGAAGCAGTGTATCTTTCATAGGTAACTTAAAAGGTAATATTGTAGCTATTATCGTGTTCACAAGAAATCCATTATTCTGAGATAGAGGTGCTTTGGCCTTTTCTTATTGAGACCTACCATGGCATACGCAACATCATGTAAGTAACTGAGAAATCAAGTACACAACATGGAGAATATGGATGCGTATGCCGAATTATTTATATCATGCCTTATATCAAATGATAGGTCTTGATGAGCTCGATGCACCCTTCACAAGCATGACTGGAAGATAGCTGTCATTTTCAATGATAATCATGCCGGAACACGATCCTAATTACTCCCTGCCAAATGATGTGATGAATTTCTGACTCCACCAGTCAGGCCCGCCATGAATGGTGCCGCCAACCCATCCATCACCGGTCCTTGACAAGGCGAACCGCCCAGTCAAGCCCACGGCACGAGTGGAAGCAGTTACACAAAGTTACTCGATTGCGGCAGGCAGGGGTTGTGCAGAAAGTTACTCGATTTGCACACTCCGGCAGGCAAGGGGTTAAGCCGGTGGGAGATGACTTTTTCGGGATGTCGAAAATTGAGTGTGTTGTCATCTGAAAGGAAACACGCAACGAACGGCTATGTGAAAAATAGGTTATCACAAGCTTCGAAGTGTTCATATTTGAAACTTTTGAATATTTACAAGGTCAATACTAGTAGAATTGTTTTGATGTATTTTGCTTTTGGTACGAGGTGTTTTTGGTGGCCACCAACTCCTTTTTGGGGCACATTTGATTTGCTAGGCCTGGATTCATTCGTGATGGCCCCGTGTACACTTTGTATGAACCCGGTGCGTTTTTCCCCGTTTTTTTTTTGGTGGTCCCCGCGCAATTTTGGACACCCAACATACTTATTCGGGGTCCGGCACATTTTATCCCGGCTGGACGTGTCGTCGTGGGTATTTGGCGCGATTGTTTTTTTTCCAAAATGATTTTGGTGACCTGTTCTGGGTTTGGCGACCCCAGCTTTACTTTGTTCCGGGTCTCAGTGCGATTGCTGAGGCACCGACGTGATTCTTGCGACCCCAATGTGCTCTTTCGGGGTCGCGGTGACACACTGGGAACTCATACACCTCGGATGGTTGGGGCACCATTCGAAATTGTATGCTTTGAAATTGACTACTTTTCCATCATCATTAGTATTTCAGACCGGAAATCCGAATTTTGAGCCGAAATGTGCAAGTCATATGAGCATAACTTTATTTAATTACCATTACCGCATATGTGTGTGTTTGAATTTTATTAAAATAGGCACTTCGGCCTCCTCAGGCCATTTCGTGCCGAGCGGGTGTGGTCTAACTAGTCGGTACAACAAAACAACTGCAATAGTTTGGATATGTTAATGGTGAAAAGTATCCCTCGTGAATAATTCGGAAATTATTCCTTTCTGCTCTTCTAAATAGCAGTGCGATGCGTCTTGCCGTTCTGATTCCAACACACTTGGTTCTCGAAATGACGAGAATAAAATCGGGTCATACGGTCACAGTATGTACGGTCACACACAATAATTGACAGCATCCGTGACGTCATCAGTGCCCGTAGTGACATGAATTGCTGACAGCATTCGAAGATTCTGCTTCCGTTCTTCCGGGTTCGTCCCGGGCTATTCGAGGTTATTCTAGGTTTTTCTGTGGGTACAATAATCCACGAGATCCCGGAGGGTGGGGCTCAGGGGCGTAAACTGCACTCCGCCGGGTGGGTAAACCGCGGTCTAAGGCAAGGCCGGCCGCGTATTGAATTGCTTGAAGGGTTCGCTGGAGTATGATTTGGAAGTTCCTCCTTCTCACACTATATGTATCTGATGATCTACTTCCGATGGAAGCAATAAGCAGAGACAGGGCGCACCAGAGTACAATGTGGTGATGGATGTGTTATCTGGGGCCTGCGGCTCATCGAAGGGGACTCGGCTCGTTAGGCGTCATAAGCGGACATAATACCGGTGGCGCCGCTCTGGTGGTGGGTTGTGAAGGAACACCACCAGAGTGAGCTTGCTTTGATTAATGCTATTTTCTGGTTTCTAGACGAGGTGCAAGTAATTTCCAATGGTCCAATTTGAACAGCATTGAAACAAGCTGTCTTTTGATGTGTAGTTCATTGTATTATCAAATCATTTCACCCTGTCACTTTGCCCTTAAAGTGAAATGGGAGCAATTGGCCACTCAACATCTTGTCATAAAAACGTGCCATACAACTTCTGTGTGATGTCCTGACAATTTCCAATGTTCTTAACTAAACGAAAATCGAACGTGCTACATTTTTATATAATCTTGAATACCTTCCATGAAGGTTTAACCCTGTCACTTTTGCACCGAATTACAGAATTTGTGTCCCAAATTATGACATTGCATCACCTTATATTGTATATCAGATGTTCTACCCTACCGAATTAATTTCCAATGGTCTTAAATAAATCGGCATAAAATCCGCTGCCTTCTTGATGCCATACTCGACTACTTTTATAGATATTTAACTTTGTCATTTTTGCACTCAATTCCAGGATTTGTGTGTCAAATTATCACATTGTATTCCTTTTAATTGCATATGAGATGTTTTACGTTAGCGAATTAATTTCCAATGGTCTCAAATAAACCGGCATACAATCAGCTGCCTTCTGATGCCATACTCGACTACTTTGATAGATATCTAACCCTGCACTTTTTACCTTTTGACATAAAGCTTTGCGAAATTATTGACGTTCTGGCATGGCTCGATGCACGTCAAGCGTCGACGGTTGCTGCCTAGAGGATCCGTAGGGCCGCCGAGTGGCGGCACGACAAAAAGTAAAGTTCCACCCTTCAACAATACTAAGCAACATTGGCTCTGCCACGCCAAAATGGTGTAGGAGAAATTCACGGTTGTAGATGCATTTTTTCCCTTCAACGCCCACAAGCGTAATGTTCTTAAACAATTTCGTGAAAAACTGTCGGCCTCTACTCTAATGGTGGCGGAACTCATGCCAGGCACATCGCCTATCGTTTCAAATATGAAAATCTGCCTTTATCTTTGGCGTTGGGGCCCATTAACATTCAGGGAATAGGAGTCTCCCGCGCCCCGCCATATTATGAATGGCGGGCGATCAGGGACGGGCCTTGGGCCGCCGGCGGCCGGCCGTCTATGGTTGAAAATAGTTCCAGAAGTAAATACGGAAAGGAACAATATGCGCAATATGTCACTGTAAGTGGCAATACAATTGACGTCTGAAGACAAGCTAACTTTCAGAAATGCACTTCGAATCATATTTTATGGAGACAGTCTCATAAATTTTAACTATATTCTTCCTGCACACACTTGTGAGCATCCGGGCGCGCTTGTTACGGGCGCATGTTTCAGAGTTCTTGAATGGCATGAGGAACCTATGTGTTTTCTGTTCTTACTGGAGATCCCCTGATGTTCGCATTAACACGCGCACTGGAGGGGGGGGGGGCGAAATCCGACCAACCCCTCCGGTTTTTCGCAAATAGCTGCAAATGTTACCGGTCGATATACGCGATTTTCGGTGTACCTGCTTAGAAATGAACGGCGCGTCGTTTAAAGCAAGAAAAATGGAAATCGGCCAAAATTTGTCAAGTTAGGGGCCGCTAAAGTAAAAAAATGTTATAGCACCAGAGCACAAAAATCGGCGCTGATGCGCTTCCAGTATACTGACAAAAGGGAAGTGTTCTAGGCAACACTAGCGACTTGTTTGATGCATATTGATATGCTGTATAGTTTCAAGGTCATGTTAGGTCACCAAGGTCAAGTCAGGTCAAGTTCATGACAGGTTAATGGAACCAAACTTGATCAACTGGAATGTTGCCATAAATGCACTACTGGTTGTCATTTGTACTGTTTGTCATTGCGTTTCCATACTTTATTCATGTACTTCACTCTCTTCTTCACGAAGCCGATTGCTCCGAGCTGCCCGACGGAGCAGTCGGGCTGGCGGCCGGTTCCGGTAACTGGAACAGGTAACTGACCTGATAAAGTGGTGCTATATAGGTGACCTGAGGTCAAATGTTGGGTCTAGCATCTGCATTGCATCATTAGTAATGTCCAAACCATCATTGATGCCCATTTTTGAGCATTTAAACACAAGCACAGCGATCCATAACGATGACAAGCCAAGCCACGCAAAACCGGAAAATCTTGCCAATCTGACCTTATTTGACCTTGAAGATATTGACCTAAGGTCACCAAAATTGCACACAATAGAGTTCACTACCGTGCCCATCCACCCTGCGAATTTCGTTCATCCAGCTTTACTAGGAGCCGAGATCTTAGGGGGGGGCGGAATCCGCCCCCCCCCCCCCTCCAGTGCGCGTAATTCTCAGAGGCCCTCCAGGGCGCGTGTTAACATTGCGGCTGACGCCTAACGTGGCGTTCTGAATTTGGGTGATGCGGTGCCAACCGTGCCCAAGGTTACGAGGGAATTCTAAGATATTGTAGACTCATCTGCGCCCGCTTTATCTACCGTACACAGAAGGAGAGAATTGGAACTAGTTGCTTCCGGTGAGCCCATTGGGTAAATAGCTTTGCAGGCTCCTTTGATGAATGCTTCATACAATATCATAAATAGGCACGTAAACATCCACGTACCGCAACTTACGGGTCAAAATCCGGTTCGGCTAGGGGTAGCCACTTCAAATGTCAGTGTGGCATACATATTTTCCGACATCGACTGTGCTCCCCGTTGGAAATGTTATAATATTGGACAGACATGGGTGAAAATGCTGATACTTAAGAAGAGGAGAGGCAGCCAGGGTGCAGTCTGCTAACTACAGCCCTTGCGGGTGATAGCTCGAATGGATTGTTTAATTCGGGTCTTGGCCCAGTTTGCAATAATGACTGAAATACACAGATGAAAGGCCATGTTTCGGTTTATTATAAATATATCACGATGAATGTGCAAACAACACAAGCAAGCCCGTTCTCCCCGTTGCAGCAGGGTTGTCACTAGTTGCATCGTGAAGTTCCAAACCGACAGCAATACAGCACCCCCATGTCATGTGAAGGTCGCATCGAGTGGCAGAGCCCAGGTCTGACGGTATACTTCACCAATGGTAGCTAGCAATTGGTGCAGGCATGAGTTGCGTGGTGGACGGCCTGATAAGCGGGAGCGGTGTGGTGGACGGCCTGATAAGCGGGAGCGGCGTGGTGGACGGCCTGGTAAGCGGGGGCGGCGTGGTGGACGGCCTGGTAAGCGGGGGCTGCGTGGTGGACGGCCTGATAAGCGGGAGCGGCGTGGTGGACGGCCTGATAAGCGGGGGCGGCGTGGTGGACGGCCTGGTAAGCGGGGGCGGCGTGGTGGACGGCCTGATAAGCGGGAGCGGCGTGGTGGACGGCCTGATAAGCGGGAGCGGCGTGGTGGACGGCCTGATAAGCGGGGGCGGCGTGGTGGACGGCCTGATAAGCGGGAGCGGCGTGGTGGACGGCCGTATGTGCAGGAGTTGCGTGGTGGACGGCTTGATAAGCGGGAGCGGCGTGGACGGCCTGATAAGCGGGAGCGGCGTGGTGGACGGCCTGATAAGCGGGAGTGGCGTGGTGGACGGCCTGATAAGCGGGAGCGGCGTGGTGGACGGCCTGATAAGCGGGAGCGGCGTGGTGGATAGCCGTGGGCCCAGCATGGTGGACGGGAGTGTGGGCATAGCCGTCATAGGTGACCTCGGCGTTGTAGCCGCCGTAGTTGTCGGCGTGGTACGTGACGTGCTGGGTACGGCCGTCCGGCAGCACAACGCTGTACTGTCCCTGGACGTTGTCGCCGTCGCTGTTCTCCTGCTTGGAGAACTGTGCGCCGTAGGCATCATTCACCGCGTAGTCATAAGAGTACCTGCAACGTTCGCATGCGTCAGTCTTGCCTGTTATGTACATAAGTAGACAGTTCTATGCGCAATTGCGCACGGCATGGGCAGGGATGGCATTTTGCCAAGGGATCAAGGGCGACGAAGCAATTGCAAAAAAAATGGGCCGCTATCTTGTGTAACATGCTTGGATGGAAAATAAACGAATTATCTTGGTGAATATTCGCGTCGTATATTATACATTTTTAAGTAGAGAATGATGAAACTAAAAAGTATCCCCGTTGGATCCTGAAACATTGAGTGCATTTACACTATACGACTAAAGTAGAACTGCTTAATGTTTGCACAATTTTGCCCAAACCATATCTTGCTATTTGACTTCCAATTATTTGATCAAAGTGATTTGAACCCTGGTGTGATCTAGTGCAGCGAATGAAGCCCATGTGTATTGATTTCGGGAAATGCCTATATCACCATCATATATGTGAAACATCCTACCACTGGGACTAAATTACGCCTCATGTGACCTTTACCCTGTATGCTATTTTATTCTTGCGAACCACGAATGTTATGCTGACGTCACATATTTCACCTAAGTTGCAACTGGCTGGGTACAATGTTGTTTCAAGTCGGCGAAATACTTGCTTGAAATGATTCACTAACTTGAAACTAAAATGGAAGTCTGCTCATTCTAAGAAGCTAATATATTGCTTTAACAGACGCCTTTTAAGTGCACTTCAACCGGTCGCTTTAGAGACTGTGAGACTTTGTAGAAGCTTGAAGATTGAGTCTAGTAATCCCCAAGACGGGAGCATCACCAAACACTTCTCCCAGTGACTTACGGGCTGATCTTGTCGTAGTCGTCGTGGCCGTAGCCTGCATTGCCGTGCTGGGGCGCGGCGGCGGCCACGGCAGCGATGGCGGCGATCAGCAGAAACTGCGCCAGATAAACACGGAAGTCAATGATTGTGTGCAGAGGGTACACAGATTAGGTGGTCTGAGGAATGGTTCAGAAGAGCATTTCCTGGGAACTCTGAGGAACAGGCGTAGCTAAAGTGGCAGGAGGATATCCGACCCCATCCTGAACCTGGGATGAACCTCAGCAGCATCAACATCAGCTCTATTGGCCTTGAATAAAAACATTTACGCTAACTTCGCGATGGCTGTCATCGTTCCGTCCCTCCTAGTCCCACTGTGTTAGGCCGCACTGTGCAACCAACAAATGCCATTGGAACGAGGATATACTCAGCGGGTTATTCGTTGAAATCCCATTAAAATTAAGTTAAAAAGACCCGTTGGCTATTCGCTAACGTCCCGTGTACGGAGCAAACGCCCAGGTTTGGCCACGTCACTACACGGACTGCGAGGTAATCCATGCTGGAGATGCAGCTGAACTCACTCACACCTAGCTACTGATGCTGAGTATGAACATTGGAGACACGAGTCCAGATGACAATATTCATTATACCCGTGGACTTCAGCCTATGGAGAACAAGCTCGGCGGCACTCACCTTCATGACGTGGCGTTGTTCGACAATGAACTGATGACTGGCCTGGGAGTCGGCCCCTGTTATATACCGGGCCGGGCCGTGAAGGCAACACTGGCCACAGTCAGTGTTGCCAGACCACAGATAAGGGTGACGCCCTGCAGGACGGGGTCAGCTACGGGAACTGTCTGGTGCGCTGTGTGGTCCGGAAGGTCAGGACACTATAGTGGACCTGGGTTCTAGAGCAGACAGGGTAAGTGACGTTTTATCCGTCTCCCCACAAATAGCCGCCCGTCTCGTCCGATGGCAGGTGGTTTGTACATACCACGGAAGTAAGAACCACCTAAAAAGTGGAGGTCATAGCCAATTTTGGGACCGACTTTTCCAGTCAACGCCTTAGAGTGAATGCCTCAGATCAAGTCAATGTGGGGCGTTGGTTCCCCAGCCGTGTCCAACCCTATGATTGCAATGGGTAGCTACAACGGGCTTTTGTATCTGCGTGAAGCCCGAAGCTGTCAACATTTCCAGTTTTCACAAGACAAATTGATGTTTTTACAACCAGAAGCATCCTATGTTGAAAACGTTGCCTTAGAATCCGAAGCCGATGCCGTGGTACCAATCCGTGGACAACCGAGAAAAGTGTAGAAATCATGGCAATTTTGTATTCTTGAAAAAGGACCCCACACCGACCGGTCATCCCCTCTCCATATTTTGCATTACTGGAGATAATGAGGCGAACAGTTACGGGCTTAAAACTGGCATTCTAGCGATATGTTTAACTTTTGAACTAACTGTTAGCTTTGCATCGCAGTATTGAGAACTTACACTACCTTTTCAATATTTTAACCTTCAAACCTGACCGTTGTTTCATGTGTTGGTGCCTCGTGTATTAAAATCTTCCCTGTTTGCGGAACTGTTTTTTTTGTCGCAGTTCTAAAAGACATTGCCACCCCGGTGGCTCCGTGGCATGGTTTTCGAAGTATTATTCTGTGTGTTCCAGAGGTCTTTGTTGCCACATTTGATCTACAAGATTCCCAGGCTTAATGGTTCATACAAAATTGCTGCAGATGCCTCATATCTCACCACTACATCGTGATACCTTTGACATAACAAGGGTTTCCATTATATATCTCAAAGATCACAATTGCACCGTGATACCTCAAACTTGACAAAGAGGTTCACTCTATGCGTGATGTTGAAACATTGGAATAGCAGGAAGCACAAATTCCCAATGGCCATGCCACCGTTCTCGATTCACAATTGATTTCTCCCTCGCTACTGCCCAGAAAGGACATACTGTTCCACAGCTTTTCAGAACAGACGCACTGGAGTTACTAGAATTGTATCGCTGCTGCTCTAGAACGTACACTGACGGGTCCAAGACGGCCATAGAAACTGGTTGTGCATTTGTATATCGGACAGGTACAAGATCTTTCACTTTACCACCAAACGAGTCTGTGTGCACTGCTAAGTTGGTTACGATTATTATAGTACTATGTTTTGTTGAGGTTGGAGATGAAACCCTACATCATATTTTATCAGACTCGTTGATTGGCCTTTCGGCCCTTCAGTCTTTTCAACCATCAAACTATTTTGTTCAAGAAATCCTAGCACGTCTTGACAGTATTGGGTAAAGCGGGCGAGAGGATTGTCCTCTGTTGGGTACCGAGCCACACCGGCATCACGGGAAATGGGCTGGCTGACGCTGCCGCCAAGCGTGGCGCGCAGTCACGTAGGACTCGAGCTCTGTCCCTTCCAGACAGATATTACTACGCATATGTAAATGCTTTCCTTCAAGGAAAGTGGCAAGAAAGCTGGAATTCCCAACTTTTAAACAAACTCTGGTCCATCAAGCAGGTCTGGCACCATGGACATAATCGCTAAGAAAACGTAGGAGAGAAGAGGTTATTCTGGCACGCTTGCGAATAGGGCACACGTATTCAACGCACGGTTACCTATTGAGAAGGGAGGCGAAGCCACGCTGTTCCCGATGTGGCTCACCGATGACAGTTCGACACATACTGTTTTCTTGCCCGAACTTCATGGTAGAACGAAGACGTCACTTCGGTTCCTATTTCCACGAATTGTCGTACTGTGATATTTTAGGTGAAAATTCGGAGATTATCCAGATAGGTCAAAACTATCGATATATCTCGACTGCTCAGTTCGACGTAATCTGTCCCTTCCGAAAATAGACTCATGCCGCCTAGTGTAATGTGAAAAACGAGTTTTGGGCGCCACATGACCAGTAGCAGTTCAGGCCCCTAAGCCCAAATAATCAATGAATCAATACATCGACTAACCATGGTATATACATCGGTTTTCAGGTGAATGTCTTTACATAATTAAGTGTTTTGACGATGCCAATATAGGCACTACAAACAACTACTTTTTCGAAATAACTGAAAAAGATCAGCTCACATGTAACAGGAAATGACTGCACCCGTGACGTCATCAGTGCCCGTAGTGATTTGCTGATAAGGATCAAATATTCGGTTTGCATTCTCCCGGATTCGTCCCGGACTATCCGAGGGTATTTTAAGTTATTCGGTAGGTGCCATGAGATCCGAGATCCCTGAGGGTCGGAGTCAGTGGGGGAAAGTCACTCTCCGCCGAACGGGTGAAGGGAGATCTTTGTCCCGACCGGGTACGGGTTGAACTGCTGACGGGGTCGCTGGATGAAAATTTGAAAGTTCCTACTGGTCAAATTTGATATCTCTAGTGGTTTATTTCATAGGCGCAAAATGACCAACGCAGTCGACGCGCCCTAAAGCGCAAATCCACCACCATCATAATGGTTTATTTCCGATGAACGCTAAAGGAACAGACAGGGCGCACCACTATGTAACATGGTGATGGATATATTGTCTGGGTCTTGTGGCTCGTCGGAGGGAACTCGCCCGGCGTTCTCCGTTTCGGTGAGACTATGCCAAAGTTGTCTATGGGTACGAGGGAATTTTGAGATATTGTGGCCTTTCCTCTGCGCCCGCGTTCCCTACCGCATACAGGAAGGGTTAGTAGGCACCAGTTGCTCCCGGCGAGCCGATTGGGGAAATAGTTGTGCGGCTGACTTTCATGATTGAGTGCTGCTTGCTGGAGGTGGTAAGTGTTAGGGCCGAATGACCGGTCAGATAGCCCTGTCAGGACCGGAAGGTTTTTTCATCGGTCTTGGAATATATGTCGGTCTTTCAACCTGTCTGTCGATGGATTTTACTGGTACTTTATTAAAGTCAATGCAAACTTTTTTTTAAACCTAATGATGCTGAATATCATGCAGCATGCGAGGCCTATTTTCAAGCCTCGAGCCCCATCCTGCACCACAAATGAATAATTTTCACCGAAATCGTACTACACAATCACTTCGCCGTCCTTGCCAGTAGCTTTTGTGTAGGTGAAGTGCTCACCTTGTCCGTCAGCCATAAAGTGGTGTCTGGTCAGCTTCACGGTTTGCTGGCTCAATTATCGCACGCTTTCCTATTTGGTCTAGACTATTTCTGCGAGTGTACAGCGATGCTTACACATCCACTGTTTGTGCCTAATCACATTATCCATGTAATCATCTGGGGATAAATCACCTTCACTGTATTCCCCTGATTTATCCGCGAGGATAATCTTCTGAAAGTTCATCATCCCGTCTTCACCGGGGCAGTCCTCACAGTTGTGCATGATACAATCACGGTTTTCCGTGCCATATACAGCGTGAACGAGGAGGTTACGGTACTTGAGACCGGGAAGGCCGAGAGCGGATATGAGCAGTTTTGCGTTTTGATGTAAGTGCACATGCACACCGAGTGTGTCCCACTGCTGCCTGCCAAGACGCAATGCTTCGGACGAAGGGCAGCAAAGGTTAAGAAGCCGGTGCGAGGGTTTTCAGAGTTCTGCTTGTATGGATCATATATCTCACACAAATTTTAAAAAGCAAGCCTTTTCTGAACTCTACTTTTGTTCCATCAACATGTTGCACCGTGATAAGGTCCATGTTGCCGAGACGCATCCGGCTGATGTGGTCCCACTCATAAAATAGCTTTACTTTCACCTTGACTGCGTCCGACACCCTCAAAAATCTCCTCGCTTCACAGGCAGCACGCTCAGCGAGAGTGGGCAGTGAGCACTGGGCACCCAAGCACGGTGCCCTCTTTGCTTGTACCCTTCCTGATATGCTACTACATTCGCAGTTTTTACTTTGGCGAGGCAATAAGTGGTTGTGCGAATGGTTTCTCGGTTATTGGAATGCGATTGCTATATTGTGGATGCTTCTCTCTCCTTGTAATTCACGGTGGCTGGAATGGTCGCGTTCGGTGTGTATCTGGGGCCCTCCCTGTTGTAAGTGCCTTGCTATGCGGCGGTTCAAGGATGCGGTCGTGTACGGAACGTAGTCCCTGTTCTGCGGGAACGCACACTCCCCACTGATGAACTCGTAAAGTAGACTACGTTGGACATCTCCAGTGGCATTTTGTCGCGGTTTGGTTTGTTTCGTGAACATATTATTTGATGCAAGGAGTAGTATTTGTTACGTGTGAGCTTCTATGGCGCAGTCAGACTTTTCGTAAGGGGTTAGCATTTAGGGGGCCACCTCTGTTGACTGGGGGATGGTGTGTCAAGGGACTTCCTCTCCTTTTCCTGTGGGTGTAAAGGGGAAGGGATGTCTCGCGGCCTCCTGTTTCCAATAGGGTCTCTTGCTCCCTTCGTCTCTGCCTTGGCTGTGCTGTTCGGTCAGACAATGCACTTCATTTGTATTCAGTTCTCTTCAACTAGTGACCGCACGTAGTACAGCGAATTACCCATGAAGCCATGTTGCACCAATCATGTCAGTTTCTGTATGTACCAAAGACGTTTCCAATTCCACGCGTGTCCATGTGTGTAGATTGTACCTTAAGTTCGATTGCTTTATAGATAACAGTCTTGCAAACAAAGACCGTCATCAATCATGAAGCATTTCATCGGTAAGTCGGCACGAAATGGCCTGAGCAGGCCGAAGTGCCCAAACCAACAAAACTGAAACTGAACCATCGGTAAAATTATTCAAGCTCCATTTTCTCTCCTGTCATATGGAAACAATGCATGTCATCAAGATATAGCCAAGAAGGCCAGCGCTACTTTCGGAAGCCCAGGTTAATTCCATGTTGTATATGTGCAGTGGGGTGCAGTGGTGACTTATTCTGACTCACCCCATTTCGGTACCTCGGACCGCACCTGAGTATCATTAGTAAACACCTTATGTAACATTTCACAGATGATTGAACACTGAATGATTCAAAGCTCTGTACCAACATATCTAGTCTTAACTGCACTACTTCCTTGATCGAGGATTGTAAATAATGGGTATTAACGGTTGTGTTTTAACAATTGTTTTCCAACCAACATGTTTTTGCTATCAATGCCCGTGAGCTGATCAGGAGTCTTCGTAAGAGGATTATTCTCAATCCATGTTCTGGAAGGAAAGGAGGTTATCAAAGTTATATGAACTGTCTCTGTGACCTTAATTAAACAACAAGAAAACAATAAAACTACTTTACGTGAAACGATGTATTTAAAGACATCGCTTTTCACTGGACTTTAGTCCATTTGACCGGGCCCAACCGCACGTAGCCACATCACACAGGCCGATCACAGCCTTCGGGCCGAACAGTTTTGGCATTTGCCACCTTTACTTCATACAATACCATAAAAAGATACGTACGTACGTAACGTATTACGTAACACAACTACCGTCTTGCAGGCGGCAGTTGCGGGCTTATCACAGTCCAGCTTGAGCTTGGGGTAGGTACTTGAAACGTTCAAGTGACGTGCAGAATTGTCGACACCGGCTGTGCTCCCCGTTGGAAATGTTGCACAATATGCATGTCATCAATGCAGAATATCCATGTCATCATCTGGGGCTAAATCACCTTCACTCTATTCTGCTGATTTGTCCGCGAGGATAATACTCCGAAAGTTCATGACCCCGTCTTCACCGGGGCAGTCCTCACAGTTGTGCATTATACAAGCACGGTTTTCCGTGCCATATACAGCGCGATCGAGGAGGTTATGATATTTGAGACCGGGAAGGCCGAGAGCGGATATCAGCAGTTTTGCGTTTTGAGGTAAGTGTACATGCACACCGAGTGTGTCCCACTGCTGCCTGCCAAGACACAATGCTTCGGACGAAGGGCAGCAAAGGTTAAGAAGCCGGTGCGAGGGATTCAGAGTTCTGCTTGTATGGATCATATATCTCACACAAATTTTCCAAAGCAAGCCTTTTCTGAACTCTACTTTTGGTTTCATCAACATGTCGCACCGTGACACGGTCGGTCTTACCGAGACACATCCGGCTGATGTTGTTCGACTCATGAAATAGCTTTACTTTCACCTTGCTGCGTCCGACATCATCAGAAATCTCCTCGCTTCACAGGCAGCACGTTCAGCGAGCGTGAGCGGTGAGCACTGGGCACCCAACCACGGTGCTACTCTTTGTTTGTGCCCTTCCTGATATTTTACTACATTCGCAGATTTGTATTTTCTCGAGGCAATAAATCGTTGTGCGAAGGGTTTCTCGGATATTGGAATGTGATTGCTATATTGTGGATGCTTCTCTCTCCTTGTAATTCACGGTGTCTGGAATGGTCGAGTTCGGTGTGTGTCTGGGGCCCTCCCTGTTGTAAGTGCATTGTTATGCGGCGTCTAAGGACGTGGTCGTGTGCCCAACATAGCCATTGTTCTGCGGGAACGCACACTCCCCATTTATGCACTTGCAAAGTACACTACGTTGGACATATTCGGCGCCATTTTGTCGCGGTTTGTTTTGTTTTGTGAACATTTGATTTCATCCACGGAGTAGTATTTGTTACATGTGAGCTTCTATGACGCAGCCAGACTTTTCGTAAGGGGTTAGCATTTTAGTCGGCCACCTCTGTTGACTGAGGGATGGTGTGTCAATGGACTTCCTCTCCTTTTTCTGTGGGTGTAATGGGAAGGGTATGTCTAGGGTCTCCTGTTTCCAATAGGGGCTCTTACTCCCGTAGTCTCTGCCTTGGGTGGGCTCTTCTGTCAGACAATACACTTCATTTTTATTCAGTTCTCTTCGATTAGTAACTGGACGTGGTTCAGGGAAATACCTATGAAGTCATGTTGCACCAATCATGTCAGTTCCTTGTATGTAACAAACAGGTTTATAATTCCATGCGTATCAATGTGTGTATTTTATACATTGCGTTCGATGGCCGTCATAGATAACAGTCTTGAAACCAAAGACCGTCATCAATCATGAAGCATTCCATTGATGAAGGTCTTTAAAGTTAATTTTATTTCCTATCATATGTGAAAAAATGCATGTCATCAAGATATAAGCAAGGGGGCCATCGCCGCTTTGGGAAGCCCAGATGAGTTCCATGTTTTTTTTCAAGTGTCTGGCCTTTCCTTGCCTTTCGACTTCGGAATGATACTTGCGTTAATGTCTGCATAACATTTCACAGCATATTTTCTGCATCTACAAATGGAGTTTAAATACAATGAAACTGTTGGAATTGCATGGCGATTTGATCGGCGTAAAGATAACGGGAATTTATTCTTGCGAACTTCGCATTTAACGTGTGAATTTGTGGCAAGAGCAAAAACCTTTCGAATTCTGATAGCGAAGAATTAAAGTCGCCGACGGCGACTTCAGTCCATCACACCGGACCCAACCGAGCCGTCACATCACACCGGCTGGTCACCGTCTTCGGTCCCAAAAAGTTTTGGTCTTTGCCACCTCTGCTTCATGCAATGCCATAAATAGGTACATAGACATCTACGTAACGCAACTACCGTCTTGCGTGCGGCAGTTGCGGGCTTGTCACAGTCCAGCTTGAGCTTGGGGAGGTACTTGAAACGTTCATGTGACATGCAGAATTGTCGAAACCGGCTGTGTTCCCCATTGGAAATGTTCTAATGTTGGGTGGAAAAGGGTGAATATGAGGACACTTAAGAGGCAGGAGTCAGCCAGGTTACAGCATGCTTGCTATAGGCCTTGCGGATGATAGCCTGGATAAATTATTTAATTCGGCCTCAGGTTGACTTAAAATGATCGCTGAAGTACACTATGGGCGCAAAATGGCCATCGCAGTCCACGCGCGCTAAAGCACAAATCCACCACCACTGAAGAACACTGAAGTAAATAGCATGTTTCGCTGTATTATAAATGCATCACAAGACATGAAGAAACAATGCGAAGGGCCTGCTCTCCCTGTCGCCGTGGTGTTGTCACCAGCTGCATAGTGGAGTTTCAAACCGACAACAGAAACAGGACTCCTATATCATGTGAAGGTCGCATCGAGTGGCAAAAGCCCAAGTCTGACGATATATTTAACCAATGGTAACTAGCAATTGGTGCAGGCATGAGTGGAGTGGTGGACGGCTGTATGTGCAGGAGTGGCGTGGTGGACGGCCTGATAAGCGGGAGCGGCGTGGTGGATAGCCTGGTAAGCGGGGGCGGCGTGGCGGACGGCCTGATAAGCGGGAGCGGCGTGGTGGACGGCCTGATAAGCGGGAGCGGCGTGGTGGACGGCCTGATAAGCGGGAGCGGCGTGGTGGACGGTCTGATAAGCGGGAGCGGCGTGGTGGATAGCCGTGGGCCCAGCATGGTGGGCGGTAGTGCTGGCGTAGCCGTCGTAGGTGACCTCGGCGTTGTAGCCGCCGTAGTTGTCGGCGTAGTACGTGACGTGCTGGGTACGGCCGTCCGGCAGCACAACGCTGTACTGTCCCTCGACGTTATCGCCGTCGCTGTTCTCTTGCTTGGAGAACTGTGCGCCGTATGCATCATTCACCGCGTAGCCATAAGAGTACCTGCAACGTTCGCAAGCGTCAGTCTTGTCTGTTATGTACATAAGTGGACAGGTCTAACGCCATTGGGCACGGCATGGGCAGGGATGGCATTTCGCCAAGGGATTAAGGGCGAAGAAGCAATTTCAAAAACAAACTGGCTGTTACCTTGTGTAACATGCTTGGATGGAAAATAAAACGACATATCTTGGTGAACATTTGGGTAGTATATTGTACACTTTTAAGTGGGGATTGATGGAACTAAACATTATCCCAGTTCGATCCTGAAACATTGAGTGCCTTTACACTATACGACTAAATTAGGACTGCTTATTTTTTGCAAATATCGCCCAAATCATATCTTGCATTTATTTTATTTGAGTCCAATTAATTGATTGGATTATTTGATTTAATTGACTTCCAATTAATTGGTCAAAGTGGTTTGAACTCTGGTTTGATCTAGTGCAGCAAATAAAGCCGATGTGTATTGATTTTGGGAAATGCCTATATCATCATCACATACCTGAAACATCCTAACACTGAGACTAAATTACGCCTCATGTAACTTTTACCCTGTATGCTATTTATATTCTTGCGAAACATGAATGGTCTATATGACCTATGCAGTCGATGCGCCCCTAAACTACAAACACGAATGGTATGCTAACGTCACACCTTTCACGTCAGTTGCAAATGGCTGGGTACAATGTTGTTTCAAGTCGGTGAAATACTTGCGTGAAATGATCCACTAACAAGAAGTTAAAGTGGAAGTCTGCTCATTCTAAGAAGAAAATTTATTGATTGAACAGACGCCTTTTAAGTGCATTTCAACGGGTCGCTTTAGAGACTGTGAAACTTTGTAGAAGCTCGAAGATCGATTCTAGTAATCCCCAAGACGGTAGCATCACCAAACACTTCTCCCAGTGACTTACGGGCTGATCTTGTCGTAGGCGTCGTGGCCGTAGCCTGCAATGCCGTGCTGGGGCGCGGCGGCAGCCACGGCAGCAATGGCGGCGATCAGCAGAAACTGCGCCAGATAAACACGGAAGTTAATGATTTCATACAGAGAGTACCCAGATTAGTTGGTCTCAGGAATGGTTCAGAAGAGTATTTCCTGAGAACTCTGGGGAAGAGGCGTAGCTAAAGTGGCAGAAGAATATCCGATTCCATCCCTAACCTGGGATGAACCTCAGCAACATCAACAACAGCTCTACTGGCCTTGAATAAAACATGTAAGCTGACTTCGCGATGGCTGTCATCGTTCCTTCCCTCCTAGTCCCACTGCATTAGGCCGCACTGTGCAACCAACAAATGCCATTGGAACTGGGACAGGCTCAGCGTGCTATTCGTTGAAATCCCGTTAAATTATGTTCAAGACATTCGTTCGCTATTCGCTAACGTCCGGTGTACGGAGCAAACGGCCAGGTTTTGCTACGTCGCTACATGAACTATGAGATAATATATGCCGGAGATGCAGCTGAACTCACTCACACCTAGCTACTGATGCTGATTATCAACATGGGCTACACGATTCCAGATGACAATATTCATTATACCCGTGGACTTCAGCCCATTGAGAACAAGCTCGGCGGCACTCACCTTCATGATGTGGAGTTGTTCGACAATGAACTGGTGACTGGCCTGGGAGTCGGCCCCTGTTATATACCGGGCCGGGCCGTGAAGACTACGCTGGCCACAGTCAGTGTTACCAGACCACAGATAAGGGTGACGCCCTGCAGGACGGGGTCAGCTACGGGAACTGTCTGGTGCGCTATGCGGTCACGGAAGGTCAGGAAACACCATAGTGGACGTGGGCTCTCGAGCAGACAGGGTAGGTGACGTTTTATCCACCTTCCTACAAATAGCCGCCGGTCTCGTCCGATGGCAGGTGGTTGGTACATACCACGGACGAAGCATCCGCCTAAAAAGTGGAGGCCAGAGCCATTTTTCAGATCAACTTTGTCCAGTCAACGCCATAAAGTGAATAGCTCAGATCAAAGAAATGTGGGGCGTTGGTTCCCCAGCCGTTACCACCCCCTTGATTGTTATGGAGAACTACAACGGGATTTCGAATCTGCGTGAAGCCAGAAGCTGTCAACATTTCCAGTTTTCAAAAGACAAATTGATTTCTTGACAAGTAGAAACATCTTATGTTGAAAACGTTGTCTTATAATTGTACCGAGGTACCACTCCGTGAACAACCGAAGAAAGTGTAGAAATTGATGGCAATTTTGTATTGTCCGAGAAAAAGGAAGCCACTCCAACCGGTCCTCCCTTCCCCATATTTTGCATTCCTTGGGACAATGAGGCGCACAGTTACGGGCTTAAAACTGGCATTCTAGCGACATGTATTACTTTTGAACTAACTGTTAACTTCGCATCGTACTATTGAGAACTATCACATTGCGTGTAAAGAAAGGCAAACGCCTACTTTTCGAAATATCTAAAAGAAATCAGCTCACAAGTGACAAGAAATGACTGCACCCATGACTTCATTGGTGCCCCTAGTGACGTCGTTTCCTGGTAAAGACCAAATATTATGCTTGCATTCTTTCGGATTCGTCCCGGACTATTCCAGGGTATTTCAAGTTTGTTTTCGGTTGGTGCGATAACCTCCGAGATCCCGGAGGGTCAGGGTCATGGGCGGAAAGCCACTCTCCTCCGCGCGAGTGAAGGGAGATCCAAGTCCCGGCCGGGTACGAGTTGAATTGCTGAAGGGATCGCTGGATGATAATCTGGAAGTTCCTACCGCTCGAATTTGATGTCTCTAATGTTTATTTCCGATGGAAGCTAAAGGAAGAGGCAGGGCGCACCAAAGTACAATATGGTGATGGATATGTTTTCTGGGTCTTGTGGCTCGTCGAAGGGAACTCGGCCGGCGTTCTCCGTTTGGGTGAGGCTGTGCCAAATTTGCCCAAGGGTACGATATAATTTTAAGATATTGTGGCCTCTTCTCTGCGCCCGCGTTGCCTACCGCACACAGGAAGAGCGTGTAGGCACCAGTTGCTTCCGGCGACCCGATTGGGAAAATAGCCTTGCGGCTGACTCTGATGATTGAGTGCTTCATACTATAGAGGTGACAAATGTTTGGGCTGATAGCCCGGTCAGATAGGCCGGTCAGGACCGGCAGGTTTCTCATCGGTCTTGCAATATATGTCCGTCTTTCAACCGGTCTGTCGGTTGATTTTATTGGTATTTCTAATTCAATGAAAGCTTTATAAAAAAAATACGTGTGATGGATGATGATGAAAAATGAAGACGGAATGATGGATGAACCTAATGACGACCATCATGCAGAGTGTGAGGCTATTTGAACATTTTAGCCAGGAAGTTTGCCATATGCATTGATGGGTTGGATGATATACGCTTGCATATATAAAATGGTTCTGACATACTATTTCTAAAACAGCAGAGTATCACTTATTTTGGTTGCTGGTTCAAACATGGTCATTATATGCTGATTTTTAAGTAAGACTTGCAGCTGCAATAAGCCCAACATATCGGTTTGATTCGCCAGATATCGAACGGTGGAATATACGTTGAGCCAGGCCAAAATGACAATAGCATGTGCATGGCATTATATTAGCTTTCTAGCAGGTTTTATTATAATGATGTTCATACTAATAGCATAACTTCTTGTGTATGGTTGCGTAAGCAATGTGCATTACTTTCTGGAAAATATACTTAAAGAGAACGCAAGAAAAACAAACACCTTTTCTACAGCAGGAATTGTTTTGCATTGGCAGACTTTCCTAGTTGCAGTACAGTTCCAAAATTACTTTAGCATCTAATCTGTTCAATCAGCTGCCGAATCGTCTGCTACGTGCTGCCGAATGTGCGATGAATATACGGTATGTCCGCTGAATGTGACGAAGGCTGATAAATATACTGCTGAACGACCTGAATATGCTACTGAATATGCGTTGAATATACGTTGAATGTGCGCTAAAAGTGCGTCAGGGTGCTCAACCTCCGGAATGTACTACCGGATATGCGCTGAATATTTTGATTTGTTTGTTTTTTGCATCTCTGATATGTTCATTAATGCTCACATATCCATTGATAAACATAGAGATATGGAAAACAAACCTCATACCACATTCGGTAATCACCAAATACAATATCTAGAAACCGAGCTAAACTCCAGTAGTGTCAAACTTCAAATCCTACACGTCGCCGAAGATGTACCTCATCGAATTATCTGGGAGACTATGAATGTTAGAAACATTCGACTGAGCTTCAATCACCAAACCTCTTCGTGGCCTCTACTTCCCTGGTGCCATGTTGCCACCCGAGCCACGCATTAGCAATCAGCTGCTCCAGAAACTTCGCGGGATGCGTGCAGAGAAGTATGTCGATTTGATCCAGTGTGATACCTTGTTTTACGATCTCTCTGTCAAATCTTGGCCTTGCCCAGATGCATATTTGTACCTACTACTCTGTCCTTAATCGAATCTGCGTGACGTTTTATCCGCCTTCCTACAAATAGCCGCCGGTCTCGTCCGATGGCAGGTGGTTGGTACATACCACGGACGTAGCATCCGCCTAAAAAGTGGAGGCGAGAGCCAATTTTCAGATCGACTTGTTGCAGTCAACGCCATAAAGTGAATAGCTCAGATCAAAGGAATGTGGGGCGTTGGTTCCCCAGCCGTTACCACCCCCTTGATTGTTATGGAGAACTACAACGGGATTTAGAATCTGCGTGAAGGTAGAAGCGGTCAACATTTCCAGTTTTCAAAATACAAATTTATTTCTTGACAAGCAGAAACATCTTATCTTGAAAACGTTGTCTTAGAAGTATACCGAGGTACCACTCCGTGAACAACCGAAGAAAGTGTAGAAATTGTGACCAATTTTGTATTCTCCTAAAAAGCAAGCCACACCAACCGGTCCTCCCTTCCCCATATTTTGCATTCCTTGGGACAATGAGGCGCACGGTAACGGGCTTAAAACTGGCATTCTAGTGACATGTATTACTTTTGAGCTAACTGTTAACTTCGCATCGTACTATTGAGAACTATCACTACCTTTTCAATAGTTTAACCTTCAAGAGTAACCGTTTTTTTTCTTTGTTGGTGCCTTGGGTATTAATTCAATTAATGTAAATGCTCTATCTATTTATTAATTATGCCTAATTAATGCCTTGTGTATTAGTTTGTTGGTTCCTTGTGTATCTTCCCACTTTGCGGAACTATTTGTGTCGCAGTGCTAAAAGACATTGCCACGCCTTTGGCTCCGTGGTATGCTTTTCGAAGTATTATTTTTGTGCTCCAGCGGTCTTTGTCTCCACATTTGATATACACGATTCCCAGGCATAATGGTTCATACCAAAATTACTGCAGATGCCTCATAGCTCACAAGTACATCGTGATACCTCTGACTTAACAGAGGTTTGCATTATATATCTCAAAACTCACACTTACACCGTGACTTACCTCAGACTTAGCGAAGAGGTTCATATGCGTGATGTTGAGACCTTGGCACAACAAGATGCACAAATTCCCAATGACCATGCCGCCATTATCGATTCACTTTGGTAATTCATTGGTCTTCAGGTGAATGTCTCTACATTAATATGTATTTTGATGACACCAATATATGCACGGCAAACGCCTATTCTTCGAAACGACTAAAATAAATCATCCACGAGTGACTAGAAATGGCTGAACCCATGACTTCATCGGTGCCCCTAGTGACGTCATTTGCTGGTAAAGATCAAATATTCTGCTTGCGTTCTTTCGGATTCGTCCCGGACTATCCAAGGGTATTTTTCGTGTTTCGGTGGGTGCCATGACCTCCGAGATCCCGGAGGGTCGGGGTCAGTGGCGGAAAGTCACTCTCCGCCGTGCGGGTGAAGGGAGATCCGAGTCCTGGCCGGGTCTGGGTTGAATTGCTGAAGTTCCTATTGATCATATTCGATATCTGATCGTTTATCTCCGATGGAAGCAAAAACGGAAGTGGCAGGGCGCACCAAGTGCAATATGGTGATGGATATGTTATCTGAATCTTGTGACTCGTCAAAGGTTCGTTGGTTGAGTTCGGCCAGCCTGTCACTAGTACGGTAATATCGGCCGTTATCCTCGTCGAAGGGATCTCCACTGGCGTTCTGCGTTTGCGCAAGGCGGTGCCAAAGTTGTCCAATGGTACGAGATAATTATAAGATATTGTGGCTTCTCCTCTGGGCCTACCCTATGTACCGCACGCAGTAAGGACGAGTAGGCACCAAATGCTTCCGGCGAGCCGATTGGGAAAATAGTTTTGCGGCTGACTTTGATGATTCAGTGCTTCATGCTAGAGAAGGCAGATTTCAGGGCCGAAAGCCCGGTCAGATGGCCCGGTCATGACCGGCAGGGTGTTTGATCGGTCTTGATTTTTTTTTTAAACAATGATGTATATGTATAAGCAATGTGCATTACTTTGTGGAAAATTTGCTTAAGGAGAATGCAAGGGAAGCACAAGCATTCTCGGCAGCAGAAATTATTTTTTTCCCTTTATCAATGATATTACACATCGACAGTCTTTCAGTTGCGACACAATAGTACACAGTACACAGTGCATAACATCACGGTAGTAGTACACGCAAGTTATTTATCTTCCCTTACGTTCACATTTGCGTAGTCGCCACTACTCATCTCATTCAGTCCACGTTCCATCATATCTCTATTATTCTCGCATCTATTACAAGATCATTCATCTCAAATGTACCAGCAGATCCAGGCCCTACTAAATCCAGCCCAGATGAAACCAACTCATCATAGTGCTTTTCCAATTGATATTGACAGCTGGTACCCATGATCGCTAGGAGTGATCCTGTGAAACCCCCGCATCACAATAACCGCATCAGACTGCCCCATGTGCGGTGGAACTGTTCCAGCTTTCTCGCCTTCGTTGCAATGCATTTATCAACTTTATATTGGTTGAAAAGCCTCGATTTAAACTCTACAAACGTCATATCTCCGATCCCATTCAGTTTCTTATTCAAAACATATTGCTTTGCAAGAAGTACGACATAGTTGACAAACTCAGGAGCATCGAAACATCCAAACAGTAAGTGCTCCGGGAAATATCTCAGTCGGTTTCTGCTCAATCTACCCAGCCTGGCTATCAACTGCCACCAAAATGGCCCTACTGACCGACATCTCAGAAAAAGTGACTTATGCTGTCTTGTTCGGGACAGAACTCACATTGCGGTGAATTGACTATTTTGGTTTCATACAAAAACTTTTGTGTAGGTATGTATCTGTTCAATATTCGGTACTGCAGCGTCTGGAGCTTAGTCGACACACAGCATTTCTAAGGAAGATTATAAATCGGGACGCATTGTCTTTCATTGAAAATGGGGCGTTCCTCAGCCCATTTGGTCTGGCACCGAGGCTTCACGGCCTTTGGGAGCTGGATCCTATAAAAGTGCTTGGTTGTGATCTTCTCGAGAGCAACTATATTACCGTCGGGCATTCTGAGACCTATCTCCACTTCCCGTATTTCTGGCGTAAAATCTAATTGCCTACTCTGTCGCACTAGCCTTTTCCAGTTTTGCGGAATTGCGTGCAGCAGGTATTGATATTCATACTGAGAGATTTGGACGCCCTGTAAATTTTGTTGCAACGCAGCCAGCATAGTCAATAAATGCGCCATTTCGCACCAGATCACCCACGTATATGATTCCTTTTAAATAAAGATCAGCAGAAAAGACCGGCGTATAGTCCCTTTTAATATGGCGGTTGTACCAAAGGCTCTGGCAGAGAACGGCTTGCGGCATGTTCAACGCCTGATCGTTAGTTTTCATATGGACGTATTCCCGGAAGAGGCATACTGAAAATTCTGGAATTCTTAGCTTGAGCAAGTGATCAGTGTCGAGTTCGGTTCGTAGCATGTCATGGAGTCTGAAGGCTCAAAGTTTCGCTTGTAACAGTGCTCTCCATAACGCGCTGGTGTTATATATCATGTTTCGGAGCCATGTTAGTCTAAGACTAGTAAAAAGAGACTCGAGATGGAAAGCACCGAAAACATGTAAATTAACTGGCTCACATAACACAGCATTTATTTTTTTCCCTTAGGCGGCCTGTTTCTCCACAGGAAACCTGTAAGCTCCTTGTCAATGATACGGATGCTATCTGTCGGAATGAGCGTCGCTGCCGCCAAGTACGAGAACTGCGAGGCTAACAATGCTTTAGTGAACTTAATTCTACCTTTTAAACTGAGGTTTAAAATTTATGATATTCCGCACATTTATGTCATTTATGTCTTATCACAACTCCTTCGACATATTTATGATATTCCGCATTCGTCGATTGCGTGGAACAAGGTTGTCCTCCAGACAATCCCGTGTTGTGGAGAAAACTAAGCCTAAATATTTAATATCTTGCTAATCATGCTTATTAAAGAAATGATTTTAGATTGGCAGGCTTTCATGTTCGCAGCACAATTCCAAAACTACTTCAGCATCTAATCTTCAGAATCAGCAGCCGAATCGTCTGTCATGTGCTGCCGAAAAAGCGCTGAATATGCCAGAAATGTGCGGTATGTGCGATGAATGTGCGCTAGGATGATAAATGTACTGCTGAACGTCCTGAATATGCTGTTGAATATACGCTGAATATGCGTTGAATTTGCGCTAAAATGGGCGTCCGTGTGCTGAACCACCAAATGCTCTGCCTGGATATGCCCTGAATATTTTGCGCTGTTTTGTTTTTGTTTTTGCTCCACGTATTCATTGATTAAAATATTAGAGATGCGAACTACCAAACTGATAATACAACATCCAGGGTCCGAGCTAAACTCCAGGAATGGCAAACCTCAATTAATAAACGTAGCCAAATATGGACGTGATCGAATTATCTGTGAGTCTATGAATATTAGAAACATTCGACCACGACTAAATCACCAAACCTGTTCATGGCCTCAACTTCCCTGGTGCAATTGTGTAACCCGAGCCGTGCATTGGCAACCAGCTGGCCCATTCCACGACCAATCGACAAGGGCATAACACCCAATATTATATAGTTTTATGAAATATTTGTATGGGGTTATGTGATGTGCCGAATCCAGCTGTGCCATTTGTAGAAAGATCAGGTCAACGGTCAAGGAGTTATAGCTTCGGCCATTTTTAACATGTCGCATAGCAAGGGTGTCTTTTGATGTCTTTAACTCAATGAAAAACAATCTGAATTGTGCAAATGCATATATCGGTAAACTCACAATGACCCACTGTATCGTTTGCCTATTTCAAAATTTTCGTTTACGGGATAATTGAAATCGTGACCTTGTGACCTAACGTCACGTGACCTATTTTACCTTTTGGGGCAGTCACAATGTGATCTGAAAAAGTGCAGAAATGAAGGTCGATATCGTATCTTTCGAACCAAAAAAGTGTTTGCTCCTAAAACTCTGCATATTCGTTAAAAATTAGGCATGCGTAGTTGTTTGTATGCTAGTTTATCGTGGCCTGTTATAATATTTGTGTATTACAGTATATTACTGAAATACAAGCATTTTGCTGATCGTGACACGTGATGAGATGAGAATGTTAGTCATCTGATCATGAATGTTCTGTTGCACGGGTGTTCTAACTCGTTGTGACGTCAATGGTTGCACAAATGGCAGAAATGTCTCTGAATTGTGGTAAGTGGGCCATCCCACGACAAATCGATAAGTGAATGGGCCAAATGACATTCTATATTTCGATGAAAATACTCATATAGGGATAGTTTGTCTTTATAATCCAGCTGTGCACTTTTCGAAAAGACCGCAGAAACGGTTAAGGAGTCATAGCATCTGGCATTTTTGACAGGTCACCTACATTTTTGGAGACCTGGAACTCAATGAAGAGTAACACGAATTGCATGAAGCTATATGTTGCTGAACTCGTCATGATTCAATGCATCTTGTATCGATTTCGCAATTTTTGTTCACGCATTTTTTTTTAAATCGTGAGCTTGTGACCTAAGATAACGTGACCTAAATTGACCTACGAGACAGTCACAATGATATTTTGGAATTTCATAAGCAACAAAGGGTGATTTGGGATATCCTAGATCGTCACTTGTAAGGAGAAAAGTAACAGAAATAGTTTCACCTTATGCAATGTATTTCTGCCTCAATGTCAGGATATGAAAAATGTACGTGCATCTTTCACCGTCAACACTGAAGGGCGTTTATCACCGCCAATCACTATAATATCAACCTTCTGGCGTTTCAAACCCCACATTCTAGAAACGAAAAGATGAACCTCATTGACTGAGTAATCGCATTGATCTTGAACTGCTTGATAACAAATTTGGCGCGGACGCATCCATTGACACATGCTGAGCCTAAAATTAATCGCATTGGATCATGAGCCGTCTACATCGGTGTAATAAAATAGGGTAACGGAATTACGCAACACAATGCAATACAATAATGTGTTGCAGTACAGTAGTATAATAATGCAATGCAATGTTATGATCTACATATCTGCAGATCATCCCATACCTTGTCAGAATTCCAGTCCAGACTGATGATCTGTCACTGCGATAATATTTATCAACACGAGCTGTATCAGCGCCCACACTAACACGTCTCACTTCATCCAACCACCATTATCACACGCGCCGCATCGGTAAGCAGTTAATTAACCATTACTGTGCTGCCACTGGTGCGAACTTGTGGTACCTCTGTGTTCCCTTCACCGTGATGGCTTTCGAGAAGCGCTCGGTGAGGTGGGTCGTGACGCCCATTCTCTCCTGCTTTGATACCAATATAAAATTGATGCAGCTGGCCTACTTGTGCGACAGATACTCAAACATGCCCTCCGCCTTCAGTATCTGGTTGTTAGCGGGCACTTGAGGCTGTCTTGGGCCGCGGCACGCTTGGCTGTGCCACCGATGCCGTCGCAAGCGCCCTTGCCATGAGATGCGACAACAAAGTCACTCACAGGATACCAAAAAATATATCTGATGGCCACACACATTGACGAAGTCATGCTTATTTGTACACTGCCGTCTGTGAAGTGTATATTTTTCGGTCAGGTACTTGTAACAAAGTTGGGTTTGGGGCATCTAAATCCCAGCCATTCAGCCCCCTACCCCAGTTCCTGGCGCGACAAGTTTCCAGGCACATACCTGTCGCCCGCCTATCTAGACGCTGACGAGTGAAGTCACCGCTCCAGTCGAGAGCCGGTCAGTGGACATTGCCCTCCTTCCGGCGTGCCCGCCCGCCACCGCTGCATCCCCTCCCCGGCGCGCGCCGCGCCGCCATCGTCAGTGGGTGATGTGATCGTCAGTGGGTGATGTAGGACAAGTTATTATATTATGGGAACCCTATGGACAGGCGTGTCTATGATGTCTATGCCAGCTGTCAATGGGCTGCAGTGAATTGAACGTCGTGTGTCGTTAGAGTGTCGGGCGCCGTGTCGCTAGACCAGAGGCTGCAGTACCGCGCCTCTGCCAGTCAGACGCTGTTATGGTTCACCAGCGTCCGGTGAAATGCTGACAGCTCACGTGGGCGACGCCAGGCCGACGCGGGCCTGGACGAAAGTGTTGAGACAGCACCGTTTCCCACGGAGGGACCGTTGTGCTGAGATCAGAGTCTGTCTCTGATATCTCAGAGCGATGTCGCGCCCGTCTGCAGTACAGTGCACGGGGTTCAGAGAGAGAGCCATTGTGCTCTCTAGAGGCCAGTTCAGAGCGAGCCTTGTTCTCCAGCGGGGATGAGTAACCCCACTGGCCATGCAGCGCAGTAGTGATGTGGACTAAGTCACGTGACCAGTGACGTGTCGTCTGCGAGTATCTAGCGACGGTACCCCGAGGCAGGAGGGCTATCTTGGACGAACGGTCGTCGGGGGCGGTCGCCCCTCAGGCGGCTTGCCGCCGCCTGGCCAGCCCTGGCCCCACAGAGGTACGTCGGGACTCTGCCTGAGAGTCGCTGCGTCTGTTGAGATGTAGTTCTCTGATAGAAATAGTTGCACCTGTGTCAAAATGAAGCTACATTGTTAACGCTATATCACGCTGCGCATTAAGGTCTGATCTTCGTGGCCATTTGTCTGTTGACTAATTCGCACAATATAGAAGTGCTGGCTTTGGAGGTGTGTGTCAAGATGTGAGATCAGAGCTCGGAGATGAAGGATTCGAACCATTGAATTTATAACCGGGGTTCTTAAATATCGCAAACGCTGAGGTACCCTAGACTATTTACGAGCCGAAAATGAAGGTTTGCCCCCTTCAGGGATGACCAGAAAAACCTTCTCTACAACTGGTGATCCGTGACCCAGGATGTGGTTTTTGCAACTATGTGTTCGTGACTGAGATGGAAGCTCTGCCTGAAATTGCCAATAATTCAGGATTGAATCTAATCATGGTGCCTGAGTTGAGTCGTCAGAGGAAGCCATCGTCACAGAGGAGCAACTGCTGTACCAGACGAAGCCAGAGGCTTCAATGAAAATTCACAGCTGCAGCCGTCTTCACACCTGAAGCCAGTAAAACAGTGAGTCCGGGCATTCCCGAAATCCTGCCAAAACACCTGTATGAATTTTGGCCACTACTAGAACAGTGTTGTATAATTTTATAATATCGTTTTAGGTCTGCTGATCTTCATATGCGATACTTGTAAATTATTGTGTGTATCTGATACCAAAGTAAATTATTGTGTGGACTCTGATACCAAAGTAAATTATTGTGTGGACTCTGATACCAAAGTAAATTATTGTGTGGACTCTGATACCAAAGTAAATTATTGTGTGGACTCTGATATGAAATTGAAACATAGAATTAATGAAGCCTGATATTTTTGAGAATTATTTTGGAAAATGGTAGCTTGATTAAATATGAATAATTTTGGAAAATTATTACTTGATTAAATCAGTTGAAACGACAGCCAACAGTATTATTTAAATACGGCTCGAGATATGAGCTCATGGTTTGAGGAAAATATCAAACCATTCTTCAGTGAGTTATAATTAATTTTGTGAGTTGCTTAATTAATTAAAATGGAAAAATAGGTTAACTTAGAGTAATGAAACATTGTTGAAATAGAGCTTACATTATACTGTAGTATTATACGGAACTCCAATGTACTTTAGAAATAGATGGTACCTACTTAGAAAAATAATTTCATGATTGGAATAGCTGATAATTAAATAGGACAGTCATATAAAAATATTTTGGGACTTGAATAATTCGCCTTTAAGGGAATTTAATATTACAGAATTGATTTAGCTTTCGGAGATTATTTATTTGAAGTATTTTTATTTGAGGAAAATGGAATCATTGCCAAGCAAGGGCATAATTATTTTATTTGGTTGACACTTGTAACCAAATGAAATAAAATTATTGGGAACATGTATGTTTGTGCGTATGTATGTTGGATACGGTACAAGATGGTTTGATTTACTTGAGCGCTAAGTGGTTCGTGGACTAGTATGTCACAGCCTATACGGATTCCGTGCAATAATGGTTAAGTAACCTGAGCACTAAGAAGTTACTTGGCTAGTAGGTCACTTAGCTTGGGTTAAGCCGTTTGCTTGAGCTCCTGAGAGAGCTATGACTGAAGCTTGATAGCCTCTCAGTGCTGTCGAGACTTAGAGGGTCCAATGACAGAGCAACGATTCATGCTGGTCCCTGGTGTCTAGTGAGACACGCGAATATTTGTGGAGTATGTTTGGTAGAATCGTTCCCATTGCTCAAATCTTTGCATCTTTAGCTGAACCTTGACTGTCCAGGTCATATAGTGAGTTTTGTTTGGAGAGTACATTTTGCCTAGTTGACAGTGCCAACCTACAGCGACGCCACCTATACAGAAATCCGGAGCGCGGATAGCGCCATCTATGGTGACAGTTACGGACGCCAATGGCGCCGCCTGACATAAACAAAATTGGTAGGTCACATGTGGTGCCATCTATTAGAACTTAGGAATAACTTGACGCAAGTAGCGACCCCTATATGGAACAGGCACAACGTGGGTAGTGCCAAATATGCTAGTGTGGATTGAGATATAACTTGTGCAGTGTTGTATTAATTTTGGATAGTGGCTAAAATGAATACTTAATCCTGGAAGTCCGCCCCTACGAACCGAGTCTTGTCCCCGACCTACAGCAAGTTAACCATTCCTGCTTTCTACCCGGTGAAGAGAAAGCTGACTTCATCTGATCAACAGGAGATAGTGCTTGACTAACTTGAGTCAGAGCAGTTCATATCGTCACCACTCACTAATCTGCCACAGATAGATGACCGCGATCCAGACAGGTGCTATTACAGCACTACCGGCGCTCTCAACGGAGCTGCGCTTCATGGCGACGCTTACTCGCTCACAGCTGGCGCCATCCGAGCTGCGCTGCCATGTCACCCTACCAGGCTACCTGCGCCTGACCGAATGGCGCTCTCGAGAACTTGAGCGGCATATGCTCGAGTGTGCCCGAGAGGCACACACAGGTGGGCAGGCCGACGCCTCGCCTTCCCTGCCACACTGTTGGTAGAATCTTCAGTGAACAACGAACGCTATGGTGATTCAGCACTTCTTCATCTTCGATCTTCGGCGGAACTTTAACTTTGGATTGGCTTTAATTGTAATAATTTAGGATGTGCATCGAATGAAACTCGTAGGACTTTAGGTATTAACACATCTTGTGATTGTGTAATGGCCGTGATTCGTCTAGTTGGATTTAGGATTCCCCTTGTGTGCGGAAATCCAAATCTTTAGGACTTGCGCTGTGTTGTAATAAAGTTGGTTTTGGGGCATCTAAATCCCAGTTATTCAGCCCCCTACCCCAGTTCCTGGCGCGACAAGTTTCCAGGCACATACCTGTCGCCCGCCTATCTAGACGCTGACGAGTGAAGTCACCGCTCCAGTCGAGAGCCGGTCAGTGGACATTGCCCTGACCCCCTCCCTCCTTCCGGCGTGCCCGCCCGCCACCGCTGCATCCCCTCCCCGGCGCGCGCCGCGCCGCCATCGTCAGTGGGTGATGTGATCGTCAGTGGGTGATGTAGGACAAGTTATTATATTATGGGAACCCTATGGACAGGCGTGTCTATGATGTCTATGCCAGCTGTCAATGGGCTGCAGTGAATTGAACGTCGTGTGTCGTTAGAGTGTCGGGCGCCGTGTCGGTAGACCAGAGGCTGCAGTACCGCGCCTCTGCCAGTCAGACGCTGTTATGGTTCACCAGCGTCCGGTGAAATGCTGACAGCTCACGTGGGCGACGCCAGGCCGACGCGGGCCTGGACGAAAGTGTTGAGACAGCACCGTTTCCCACGGAGGGACCGTTGTGCTGAGATCAGAGTCTGTCTCTGATATCTCAGAGCGATGTCGCGCCCGTCTGCAGTACAGTGCACGGGGTTCAGAGAGAGAGAGCCATTGTGCTCTCTGGAGGCCAGTTCAGAGCGAGCCTTGTTCTCCAGCGGAGATGAGTAACCCCACTGGCCATGCAGCGCAGTAGTGATGTGGACTAAGTCACGTGACCAATGACGTCGTCTGCGAGTATCTAGCGACGGTACCCCGAGGCAGGAGGGCTATCTTGGACGAACGGTCGTCGGGGGCGGTCGCCCCTCAGGCGGCTTGCCGCCGCCTGGCCAGCCCTGGCCCCACAGAGGTACGTCGGGACTCTGCCTGAGAGTCGCTGCGTCTGTTGAGATGTAGTTCTCTGATAGAAATAGTTGCACCTGTGTCAAAATGAAGCTACATTGTTAACGCTATATCACGCTGCGCATTAAGGTCTGATCTTCGTGGCCATTTGTCTATTGACTAATTCGCACAATATAGAAGTGCTGGCTTTGCAGGTGTGTGTCAAGATGTGAGATCAGAGCTCGGAGATGAAGGATTCGAACCATTGAATTTATAACCGGGGTTCTTAAATATCGCAAACGCTGAGGTACCCTAGACTATTTACGAGCCGAAAATGAAGGTTTGCCCCTTCAGGGATGACCAGAAAACCTTTCACTACATACTGCGGTCCGAATTTCTGGCATAAGTTGTTGCAGGAACGCATGCACCATGTCGGTGTTGTGCTTTGTGCCGTCAGAGATGCAGCATTAGCTCTGTTGGCACCGTACCTCGTCCTCAAGCCAGTACACTTCAAACGGGTGCACGGTACACTGGGACGAACCTCAGCGGAAGTCTTGAGCTGCATCCTGCACCACAAATGAATAATTTTCAGCGAAATCGTACTACACAATCACTTCGCCCTTCTTGCCAGTAGCTTTTGTGTAGGTGAAGTACTCACCTTGTTCTTCAGCCATAAAGTGGTGTCTGGTCAGCTTCACGGTTTGCTGGCTCAATTATCGCACGCTTGCCTCTTTGGTCTAGCCAATTCTGCGTGTGTACAGCGATGCTTGCTCATCCACTGTTTGTACCTAATCACATTATCCATGTAATCATCTGGGACTAAATCACCTTCACTGTAATCTCCTGATTTGTCCGCGAGGATAATCTTCCGAAAGTTCATCACCCCGTCTTCACTGGGACAGTCCTCACAGTTGTGAATTATACAATCACAGTTTTCCGTGCCATATACAGCGTGATCGTGGAGATTTCGGTATTTGAGACCGGGAAGGCCGAGAACGGATATGAGCAGTTTTGCGTTTTGATGTAAGTGCACATTCAATCCTTGTATTGGTACCAAGAGACACTCAGTATCAAATGTCAAAAACGCTAAAAAAAGGGGGTGGGACAGAAGGCTACTAAAACATTAAAAACACATGCATAAAATACTCAAACATTCCCACATACAGCACTTTTCAGCGCCTCCTTCAGCTTAAACTTAAAAGCCCGTCGCATATTCTCGGCCCTAACTTCCTCGGGGAGACTGTTCCAAAGAACTGCAGCACGGTACATGAAAGAGCGTTGCGCAAAAGAAGTTTTCAGGCGTGGGCGCTATACTGAAAACGGTGTTGATCGCGTAGATCGAGAGCTGACATCACTTCTCAATGTCACAAGATCACGCAGGGTTTCAGGTGCTCCCGAGTGATGCACTGCAAGATGAACCAGTGAGCAATCCCTAATGTCGACAAAGCGTTGAAAGCTAGGCCAGCCTAACCGCTCAATAACATGCGATATATGACCATAGCGAGAGGTCCTAGTTATGATCCTAGCCGCCCTCATTATGACTTTTTGGATTCGCACGCGCTCGGTGTCACATGCAGCAGACCAGATTGAGCAACAGTACATTACATGGGGGAAAACCAGTGCAAGCACTAACTTCGACAGCGTTTCTTCAGTAAAAGAACGTACATGCTTGGCTAGAGGAAAGATAATGCGGTTACATTTCTTAGCAATATCGCCAATTTGTTCACTCCATGTTAACGATTCGTCCATGGCACACCCAAGTTTTTGATAGATGAGACACGTTAAATATCCGATCCAAGAACAGAGAGGCTGATGCTAGGCAGCCGCGCGATCATCTGGCGAGAACCAAAAATCACAAATTGCGTTTTAGATGGGTTGAGCTTGACAAGATTTACACGGTACCACGAGATCATAGTTTCCAAGCACGATTCGAGACGGCGTTTTGCATACATTATGTCCTCCAATTTCGATGACAGCATCACCTGTGTGTCGTGAGCGTAAGCAACGACTTTAAAGACATCACCTATGTGCGAGAGAACATGCACACCGAGTGTGTCCCACTGCTGCCTGCAGAGACGCAATGCTTCGGACGAAGGGCAGCAAAGGTTAAGGAGCCGGTGCGAGGGTTTTCAGAGTTCTGCTTGTATGGATCATATATCTCACACAAATTTTCCAAAGCAAGCCTTTTCTGAACTCTACTTTTGGTTCCATCAACATGTCGCACCGTGACACGGTCGGTCTTGCCGAGACACATCCGGCTGATGTGGTTCGACTCATAAAATAGCTTTACTTTCACCTTGACTGCGTCCGACACCCTCAGAAATCTCCTCGCTTCACAGGCAGCAAGATCAGCGAGAGTGAGCAGTGAGCACCGGACACCCAAGCACGGTGCCATTCTTTGTTTGTCCTGTTCCCGATATTTTACTACATTCGCATATTTTTATTTTCGCGAGAACATAAGTGGTTGTGCGAAGGGCTTCTCGGTTATTGGAATGTGATTGCAATATTGTGGATGCTTCTCTCTCCTTGTAATTCAGGGTGGCTGGAGTGGTCGAGTTCGGTGTGTGTCTGTGGCCCACCCTGTTGTAGGTGCATTGTTATGCGGCTGCTAAGGATGTTGTCGTGTGCGCAACGTAGCCCATGTTCTGCGGGAACGCACTCTCCCCATTTATGCACTTGTAAAGTAGACTACGTTGGGCATCTTCAGTGGCATTTTGTCGCGGTTTATTTTGTTTTGTGAACATTTCATTTGATGCACGGAGTAGTATTTGTTACATGTGAGCTTCTATGGCGCAGTCAGACTTTTCGTAAGGGGTTAGCATTTAGGGGGCCACCTCTGTTGACTGGGGGATGGTGTGTCAATGGACTTCCTCTCCTTTTCCAGTGGGTGTAATGGGGAAGGGATGTCTAGGGTCTCCTGTTTCCAATAGGGGCTCTTGCTCCCTTAGTATCTGCTTTGGCTGTGCTGTTCAGTCAGGCAATGCACTTCATTTGTATTCAGTTATCTTCGATTAGTAACTGGACGTGGTTCAGGGAAATACCTATGAAGTCATGTTGCACCAATCATGTCAGTTTCTTGTATGTAACAAACAGGTTTATAATTCCATGCGTATCAATGTGTGTATATTATACATTGCGTTCGATGGCCGTCATAGATAACAGTCTTGAAAACAAAGACCGTCATCAATCATGAAGCATTCCATTGGTGAAATTATTCAACCTCAATTTTCTTTCCTATCATATGTGAAAAAATGCATCTCATCAAGATATAGGCCAGGGGGCCATCGCTGCTTTTGGAAGCACAGATGAGTTCCATGCTTATTCAAGTGTCTGGATTTTTCTTGCCATTCAACTTCGGAATGATATTTGCATTCATGTTTGCATAACATTTCACAGCATATTTTCTGCCCTACAAATGGGGTTTAAATGCAATGATGCTGTTCGAATTCCCTGCCGGTTTGATCGGCGTAAAGATAACTGGAATTTATTCTTGCGACCTAAGCATTTAACGCGTGAATTTGTGGGAAGAACAAACACCTTTCGAATACTGGTGGCGAAACATTATAGTCGCGGACTTCCGAAGAGTTCATGGGGAGGAATGGGAGGGGGGTTGCAGTGGTGACGTTTTCTGATCCCCATTTCGGTACCTCGGACCGCACCTGAGTATCATTATTAAATGCACGATACAAAATTTCACAGATGAATGGACACTGAGTGATTCAAAGCTTGGTATTAACACACCTAGTCTTAACTGTGCTACTTCCTTGATCCATGATTGTAGGTAATGGGAATTAACGGTTGTGTGTTAACAATTGTCTTGCAACCAACATGTTTTTGCTATCAATGCCTATAAACTGAAAAAACGGAAGTCTTCGAAAGAGAATCATTTTCACTCCATGTTCTAGAAGTGAATGAGGCTATTCAAAGTGATATGAACTGTCTCTGTAACCTTAATTAAACAGCAACAAAACAATAGAACTACCTTACTTATAAACATGTATTTAAAGACGATGTTTTTAACTGGGGTTCAGTCCATTTGACCCGGCCCAACCGGGGTTGGTCACATCAGCACGGCCGGTCAAGGTCTTCGGTCCAAAATGTTTTGGTATATGTCACCTGTACTTCATACAATATCATAAATAGGTACATAGACATCTACGTAACGCAACTACCGTCTTGCGTGCGGCAGTTGCGGACTTATCACAGTCCAGCTTGAGCTTGGGGGAGGTACTTGAAACGTTCAAGTGACATGCCGAATTGTCGAAACCGGCTGTGCTTCCCGTTGGAAATGTTCTAATGTTGGGCGGAAAAGGGTGAATATGATGATACTTAAGAGGAAGGAGGCACCCAGGTTACAGCATGCTTGCTGTAGGCCTTGCGGATACATTCTTTATCGACAAGTGATAAACTCTTTAATTCGGTTTCAGCTTGATTTAAAATGATCACTGAAGTACACTATGGGCGCAAAATGGCCATCGCAGTCCACGCACCCTAAAGCACAAATCCAGCACCACTGAAGAACACTGAAGTAAATAGCATGTTTCGCTTTATTATAAATATATCACGAGACATAAAGAAACAATGTGAGGAGCCCTGCTCTGCCTGTTGCAGTGGTGTTGTCACCAGCTGCATTGTAGAGTTTCAAACCGACAACAGAAACAGGACTCCTATATCATGTGAAGGTCGCATCGAGTGGCAAAAGCACAGGTCTGACGATATATTTCACCAATGGTAACTAGCAATTGGTGCAGGCATGAGTGGTGTGGTGTACGGCGGTATGTGCAGGAGTTGTGTGGTGGACGGCCTGATAAGCGGGAGCGGCGTGGTGCACAGCCTGATAAGCGGGAGCGGCGTGGTGGACGGCCTGGTAAGCGGGAGCGGTGTGGTGGACGGCCTGATAAGCCGGAGCGGCGTGGTGGACGGCCTGATAAGCGGGAGCGGTGTGGTGGACGGCCTGATAAGCGGGAGCGGCGTGGTGGACGGCCTGATAAGCGGGAGCGGCGTGGTGGATAGCCGTGGGCCCAGCATGGTGGGCGGGAGTGCTGGCGTAGCCGTCGTAGGTGACCTCGGCGTTGTAGCCGCCGTAGTTGTCGGCGTGGTACGTGACGTGCTGGGTACGGCCGTCCGGCAGCACAACGCTGTACTGTCCCTCGACGTTGTCGCCGTCGCTGTTCTCCTGCTTGGAGAACTGTGCGCCGTATGCATCATTCACCGCGTAACCATAAGAGTACCTGCAACGTTCCCAAGCGTCAGTCTTGCCTGTTATGTACATAAGTAGACAGTTATATACGTCATTGGGCACGACATGGGCAGGGATGGCATATCGTCAAGGTACCTCACAAGGTCAAGGTACCTAACAAGGTACCTCATAAACGGTTAATGATGCAGCTTCAGGTCCATGGTATTCTGGGTAACATCCTAAAATGGATAGAGTTGTGGCTTTCAGATAGACAGCCGAGAGTCATGCTAAATGGTACAAAGTCATCATGGGAACATGTTCTTAGTGGAGTCCCCCAGGGGTCAGTACTGGGACCACTATTGTTCATAATGTTTATAAATAACATTGAAAGTGGCCTAAGCAGTAAGGGTTTGAAATTTGCAGATAATTTGAAGGTCTTTAGGGCAATAACAGGGCACAATGAGCAGGTCTTGCTGCAGAAAAACTTAGACAAGCTTGTGAAGTGGTCCGGAAAATGGCAAATGAAATTTAATTTCGATAAGTGCAAAATCATGCATGTAGGTAGGCAGCATATCAAGGCTCCGTACCTGATGGGTGGCCAAGTACTATCTGTGATTCGGCAGGAGAAGGACTTAGGTGTTATTTTGAACACAAAATTGGGGGCATCAGAACAGACCAAAGAAGCCAGGAAGAAGGCACTAAGAATGCTTGGGGCAATAAATAGGAATGTATCATACAAAAGTGAGGAAGTCATCAGGAAGCTTTACTGTGCATATGTCAGGCCACATTTGGAATACGGTGTCCAAGCCTGGTCCCCTAGTTATGAAAAAGATTGTTGGCTTTTAGAGAGAGAGAGTACAAAAGAGGGCAACAAAAATGGTGAATGGTACCGGCAACCTGGCATATGAGGAAAGATTGAAGAAACTGAATATGTTTTCACTTAGATATAGAAGGCTGAGAGGAGATCTCATCGAGGTCTTTAAATTTGTTCATGGTCAGGAACAGGGTTATCTTAGAGAACTGTTTGAATTTAACAGAAATGATGCAATTAGAGGTCATCAATTCAAAATTAAAGTTAATCACAGCAGGACAAGGTTAAAACTGTCTTTCTTCACCAACAGGGTAGTAGAACACTGGAACCAGCTACCAGAATCCATTGTCAGTAGCAACACACTGAACATCTTTAAAAACAGCATAGACAATCATTATAAGAATAGGGGGCTTGTTTTTCTGTATTCCAGGGAGAGTTGATCGACGCATTTGGTGCACAACTGGTTCAGTGTACAGAGTGCAACCCAGAAGGGCCCTTGTGGCTCATAGTTGCACTGATCTTTTATGTCTTCATACATATATGTATATATGTATATATATATATATATATATATATATATATATATATATATATATATATATATATATATATATATATATATATATATATATATATATATATATATATATACACATATATCTATATATGTATATATGTATATATATATATATATATATATATATATATATATATACATATATATACATATATATATATATATATATATATGTATATATATATATATATACATATATATATATATATATTGAGTGAAGTGAACATTTACGTCGACTATTGTACATTTTTAAGTAGAGAATGATGGGACTAAAAGTTATCCCAGTTCGATCATGAAACACTGAGTGCCTTTACACTATACGACTAAAGTAGAACTGCTTAATTTTTGCAAATTTCGCCCAAATCATATCTTGCTATTTGACTCCCAATTATTTGATCAAAGTTGTTTGAACCCTGGTTTCATCTAGTGCAGCGAATAAAGCCCATGCGCATTGATTTCGGGAAATGCCTATATCACCATCATATACCTGAAACATCCTACCACTGGGATGAAATTACGCCTCATGTGACTTTTACCCTGTATGCTATTTGTATTCTTGTGAACCACGAATGGTATGCTGACGTCACATATTTCACCTAAGTTGCAACGGGCTGGGTACAAAGTTGTCTCAAGTCGGTGAAATACTTGGATGAAATGATCCACTAACTTGGAACTAAAGTGGAAGTCCGCTCATTCCAAGAACTTAATATACTGCTTTAGCTTACTGCTTACTGCTTACTGCTTTAGCAGGCGCTTTTTGAGTGCACTTCAATGGGTCGCGTTTTAGATTGTGTATCTGTAGAAGCTTAAAAACGAGTCTAGTAATCCCGAAGACGGTAGCATCACCAAACATTCTCCCAGTGACTTACGGGCTGATCTTGTCGTAGGCGTCGTGGCCGTAGCCTCCAATGCCGTGCTGGGGCGCGGCGGCAGCCACGGCAGCAATGGCGGCGATCAGCAGAAACTGCGCCAGATAAACACAGAAGTCAACGATTGTGACAGAGAGTACACATATTTCTTGGTCTCAGGAATGGTTCACAAGAGTATTTCCTGGGAACTCTGAGGAACAGGCGTAGCTAAAGTGGCAGAAGGATATCCGACCACATCCCTAACCTGGGATCAACCTCAGCAACATCAACATCAGCTCAACTGGCCTTGAATACAAACATTTACGTTAACTTCGCGATGGCTGTCATCGTTCCGTCCCTCCTAGTCCCATTGTGTTAGGCCGCACTGTGCAACCAACAAATGCCATTGGAACGATGACAGACTCAGCGGGCTATTCGTTGAAATCCCGTTAAAATTAAGTTCAAAAGACCCCTTGGCTATCCGCTAAAGTCCCGTGTACCGAGCAAACGGCTAGGTTTGGCTACGTCGCTACACGGACTACGAGGTAATCTATGCTGGAGATGCAGCTGAACTCACTCACACCTAGCTACTGATGCTGAGTATGAACATTGGAGACACGAGTCCAGATGACAATATTCATTATACCCGTGGACTTCAGCCCATGGAGAACAAGCTCGGCGGCACTCACCTTCATGACGTGGAGTTGTTCGACAATGAACTGGTGACTGGCCTGGGGTCGGCCCCTGTTATATACCGGGCCGGGCCGTGAAGGCTACGCTGGCCACAGTCAGTGTTCCCAGACCACAGATGAGGGTGACGCCCTGCAGGACGGGGTCAACTACGGGAACTGTCTGGTGCGCTGTGTGGTCCGGAAGGTCAGGACACCATAGTGGACCTGGGTTCTGGAGCAGACGAGGTAGGTGCCGTTTTATCCGTCTCCCCAGAAATAACTGCCCTTCTCGTCCGATGGCAGGTGGTTGGTACATACCACGGACATAGCATCCGCCTAAAAAGTGGAGGGCAGGGCGAATTTTGAGGCCAACTTTTTCCAATCAACGCCATAGGCTCAGAACAAATAAATGTGGGACGTTGGTTTCCCAGCCGTCCCCACCCCCATGATTGCAACAGAGAGCTACAATGGGATGTTGAAGCCGCATGAAGCCGGAAGCTGTCAACATTCCCAGTTTTCAAAAGAAAATTCGATTTCTTGAGAACTAGAAGCATCTTATGTTGAAAACGTTGTCTTCGAAGTTTTCCGCGGAACCACTCCGTGGCACCGACCGGTGCTCCCCTCTTCACATTTTGCACGACTGGAGATCATGAGGCCCACAGTTACTGTCTTAAAACTGGCATTCTAACGATATGTTTAATTTTTTAACTAACTGTTAGCTTTGCATCGTAGTATTGAGAACTTACGCTATCTTTTCAATGTTAAACCTTCAAACCTAACCGTTTTTTATGTGTTGGTGAATCGTTTATTAATTAAAACCTTCCCTGTTTGCGGCACCGTTTTTTGGTCGCAGTACTAAAAGACATTGCCACCCCTGTGGCTCCGTGACATGGTTTTCAAAGTATTATTATGTGTGTTCCAGAGGTCTTTGTCGCCACCTTTGATGTGCACGATTCCCAGGCGTAGTGGTTCATACCAAAATTGCTGCAGATGCCTCATAGCTCACATGTACATCGTGATACCTGTGACATAACAAGGGTTTCCATTATACATCTCAAAGCTCACAAGTACACCGTGATACCTCAAACTTAACAAAAAGGTTCACTCTATGCGTGATGTTGAAACATTGGAATAGCAAGATGCACAAATTCCCAATGGCCATGCCACCTTTCTCGATTCACAGCGGATTTCTCCCTCGGTACTGCCCAGAAAGGACATACTGTTCCAGAGCTTTTCTGAGCAGAAGCACTGGAACTGCTATAATTGCATCGCTGCTACTCTCGACGGTGGCGTCGCCACGAAATTCTTCCAGGGGGCAATGTTGAATGGGGCCTCCTGCTCCCCGAAAGGGGCCTTCACTGTGTTAGGACATCCTATTGTTTTTAGTCTCCTACTATGGTTCCAGAATGGGAAACATGATTTCACATTGATGTTTTCTTTGTTCTTGGCATGGTGCATCATTTACGCAAAACACAATAGCATTTTTTTTCGCTGAGGACTGAGCCATACCAGGGCATAAATAAGTAGTTAAAAAAAAAATTAATCCGAGTTCTTGTTGGGGTGGCTTTATAAACCAGGGTCCTATTGCTAAGCAGAGCTTGTTGTGTGATCCCTGGCCCCACCACCCTATCCATGAATTCCAGTTGAACGGCAGAATTTTGACCGAAAGTTTAACGTGCCGTTAATGCACCGACACGGCCGCCCGGTAGCTCGTCCCCGGCCTTATCGTGCTAGCTGCCAACTGACCCTCCCAGCCGGGGGCTAAATGCGAGCGCGCGAAGCGACTCGAACCTGCGTTGCCAGGACAGGGGAGACCAGAGCAGGCCAGCGCTCTAATCAACTGAGCTGCCAGGGCGTAATATGTGGATAAATACCTAAGTGCAAAAACAAACTAATGCCTTAATACTTTCTCGACCAGAAGAATCTTCCCGCTTGCCTCTAGAATGCAGCGAGCTGGCGGGGCTGGTGCTGAACGTATCTTAAATATATCTTCCATTGAACAACCCACTTCAATGTCCACCAAGTCTAACTGAATATAGCTAGATCCATCTCTACTATTAGTCATTCCAACCAGCTTGATGTCATAAGCAGGCTTAAACCATCATTATCCATCTTAGGGATTTTGCGTATAAAGAAAAGCACAGCAAAGAAGTTAGCAAAGAAAAGTAGCAAAGAAGGTAGCAGTAGCAAAGAAAAGCAATAAATCTTAGGGATTTATTGCTTTTTAATAACATTTGGTGCTTGCTGCAAGGCACCTGGCACACAAGTTAAAATAATAAATCCTCAGGGAATAATTACACAGCAAGAACAAGCGTTGTTGAACAACAGCATATGAATGACAATGCAACGATGCAACAATGGCAATTCATAAATAATGCAAAACCTTCAAATTCCACGCCGTCACGCCCATGGTTTTCGCTGTGCTATACCGTTTTGTAAATGACATCGTTGAGAAGGTATTGAAGCTGGGAAGCTCTAATCATGCAGGCTGTAATCACAGAAGAGAAGTTTGTTGGAAGAAAATGCATTTAAAAACATCATTCCTCCCATTTTGTATGGGGCATCGGTGTTGTTTTGTATGCTTGTGAGGGGAAATTTGCCCCCTCAATGTTGGCTTTGCCCCATTGGCGTATGTTTCTGAAAATTATTGGGAGACCAGTGGCCTACCCATATTGGCGTCAAGGGGGAGGGAGCGGGAAACGTATTTGGAGGGGTCCACTTACCCATTGAAATAGTCTTCGGATTTGGAACACTATTTTGTCAAAGGGGACCTTTTTAAATGAAATAATTAGTGACCAACTGAATTATCCTATGGACGGGCCTAATCTACCACTATCGTTTCCGATTCGTCGGATCTCAAACACGACTCCCCCACACTGTTCGAATGTTTTCTTTTCGTATCCCTTGATAAGTCACCTCACACTGCTGAAATTACACCTATACAAATCAATTCAAAATGTAAAATTTCCCAATTTCAGACATTCCAGTTCATATCGTCCGGTTACCATGACGCCAACGTTCCTGCACGTGCACACCCATCTTGCGCCATACGCCATTCGCCACACTTTGCGCTATGCAACGGTTTCTGCTAGGCCTCCTACGTTTTGCTAATTGCTGCCACTTGATAGACTTGCACGATATTTGACGTGATTGAATGCTTCGTATGGACGTTCGCTGCGAAAATTCGATTAATTAAATTCGTTCACTACTTCCCTACTTCCAATCTTACAATCCTATCTTTGATTAAATATGATCCCAGATTGGCTACCGAACCGAGGCCCTGCCTCAGTGTTCATTTTTGGACCCGTTTCGTCTGTCTTCGTCTACGGATGTGTCTTAGGGCTCCAATCCATTTTTGTTACGGGCCCAACATATTTTCGATACCCCTGCTCGTTTTATGGTGTTGTTGCTTTTTTGTGCACCGACGATTTTTTAGGTGTCGGGTCGCTTGGAAATATCCAGATGTGTTTATTTAGTGTTCGGTCTTTTTGTTCGTTTTGAGACCATGTTGCTTTTTGCGGCTCCAGCACCTTCTTCAGGTCCTTGTGCGGTCGCATGGCCACCGTGTGCCTTGAGAGCTTCCGGTGTACTATTTTTTAGCTCCCGGTTTATATTTATTTAGGGCTGCAACGCATGTTTTAAGGCCCGGTCGCTTTTTGCGCTTTGGAGGTCCAGTTGCACTTTCGGCCCCCGTTGTGCTCTTAGGGTCCCGCTGTGTATATTTGGGGCTTCTGACGCATATTTTTTGGGCCCCAGTATAATTTTGGCGCTTCCGTCCGATTTTTCTGGGTTCCATCTCGACTTATCGCGCCCAGGCGCGTGGTTCCGGGCACCCAACGCCAGTTTCCTGGGCTCAATGCGATTTTTGTGGATCTCTTCTGAATTTTCTTTAAAGTCCGAATCTCGGGCTGATTCTTCGAGCCCTGGAGCCATGTTTTTGTATCTCACCTCGATTTTTTTTCGAGCTCCGGTATGCTTTTCGGGATCGTACGCGATTTGTGAAGGCATCTGATGATATGTCCGGTACTCATGAGCCATTTTTCTGACCCGGACAGTTATTTTTTGGACTCCCTCCTTATTTTGGAAGGCTCCGGCTTGATTTTTTGGGGATACCGATGCGATTTTTGGGGTCACACTGTGCTTATGTGGGGCCCGATAAGCCAATTTTGGGAGCCCCGACGTGAATGTTTGATGCCTAGACCAAATTATTGTGACTACCGATGGTAATTGTGGGTCCCGAGCGCGATATTTGGGGGAACCGGTTCATGTTTGCGGGGCGCGTTGTACTTAGCTGTGAACCCATCGCGATCTTGGCAGTTCCAGTTGCAGATTTTCGGGCCTCGGAGCGAGTTTTTTGGGCCCGTGGTATTTATTTGGAGCCCCCTGCACGAATTTTGGTGGACCGACGCGAATTTTGTTGGCCCAAGCGCGACCTTTGGGGTCAAGGTACGATTTTTTTTCGGTGCCCTGACGCGTATTTTTTTCGGTGCCCAACGGGTTTTTGGGGGACTTTGACCCGATTTGTGAGGCCGCTGAGTGACATTCCGGTTGATAATTGATTTTTGGGGCGAAGCTGTAACGCCCAAAAAACTTTTGAACGCCCAAAAAAAACTTTTGGGGGCCCAACGCGATCTTTTGGGCCCCAGTGTGATTTGGAAGGGCTGCGACGAGCCCTTTTTTAGTCCAATGTAATCTTTTGTATCCCGACGTCATTTCCTTGGATCCCCAACGCTAGTTTTAGCGGCCTCGACACTTTTGGGGGGTCCAATACGTTTTGGAAGCTTTTGGCGCCATTGTTGGGGTCCCAGAGTGATTATCCATGTCCAGATTGTTTTTCGTTGCCCCGGTTTCATTTGTGTCCCAATGAGACTGTTGGGGAACGGTACGACCTGTCGTGCCCCTAGTGTGATTTTCATGGTAAGGGCATGACTTTTTGGTGCCCCCAGGCTCAGCGTGATTTTCGAGGGCCCCATCCGGATCTTTTTGGGCCCATACCGTGACTTTCAAGTACCTCGGCACGACTCCTACCATTTCTTAGGGGCTTCTTCTTGCAAATTATAGGCCTCCTCTCGCGTCCTAGGGGTCTCGTCTCATTTCCTGGAGTCTCTTTACCGGTTTTGGATGTCTCCTCTTGTGTCCTACCCTCCTCTCTATTCAATGGCCCTCCTCTCCCGTTTTGGAGGGACTCCTCCTACATCCTAGGGCCCCCTTATCATGGCATGGGGCTTCCTCGCATGCTCCAGGGGCATTCTCTGCCAAATTAGGGGCCTCCTGCCACGCCTCGTGGGCCTCCTTTGTCCTGGCAAAGCCTTACCCGTCTTGAGGGGATCTTCCATTTTGGAAACCTCACCTTCCTTCATACCTGCTACCAACTCCCATCTTAAGGGCCTCCTCTCGTTCCCTGGGAACTCCTTTCGGTCTTCATTTCCTCATTCGGCCCTGGAGACCGCCTACTCCGTCTTGAGGGATTTCTCTCGAGTCCTTTTCTCTTCTAGAGGCCTTCTTTTTCAAATTAGGGGACTCTTCTCACGTCTTGGGGGCCTCCTGCTCTGTGTTGTGATTCGATCTTTGCCCATATTAAAGGTGGCCTCTTATCTCCTGGTGGACACCTCTTCTTTCCTGGGCTCCTCATCTTCCAAATTACAAGCACCGCTTCCTATCCCAGTTGCCTTGTCATCTCCTGGGGACCTTCTTACCCGTCTTGGAGACCTCTTTCTCGCCTGGGAGCCATCCCTCTTATCTAATGGTCTTTCTCTCCTGTTTTAGGGGCCTCTTTGTTAATCATGGAGTCTCATTTCCAATCCTGTGTCGTTCTCTTCCGAATTAGGCGCCTCCTGACACGTTTCTGGATCATCCTTTTCTATCTTGGTGGAGCCGTACCCATTTTTTGGCCTGCCTTTGAGTCTCCGAAATCCCATCTCATATCCACTGGCTTTCTCTTCCGTCTTAAGGCCTCCTCTCATTTTCTGGGGCCTCCCTTCCCATATTGGGACCTCCTTTGCAATCCTGGGGGCCTCCTTTGCAATCATGAGGGCGTCCTTTGCAATCCTTGGGGCCTCCTTTGCAATCCTGGGGGCCTCCTTTGCAGTCTTGGGGGCCTCCTTTGCAATCCTGGGGCCTCCTTTGCAATCCTGGGGGCCTCCGTGCCAAGTGTTGGCACTCTTGTGATTTCTGGGGCCTCCTATCCTCTCCTAGGTGACTCCTTTGTCAAATTAGGGGCCTCCTCTCACGTCTTGGAGGCCTCCTTACCTGTGTTTGGAGTCTCAGTATCCTCTTAGCAGGGTGCTTTTGTGTCATAGTCCCAAATCTTCTCTTCTAGGGTCCTCCTCTTTCAAAATATGGGCCTCATCTGGCTGGTCTCAGTGGCCTTATCTCATTCCTGTGGAGACCTTCTTACCCATCTTGGGGCTCCCTCTTGCGTCCGGAGAAATATCTCCTATGATTCATTATTTTCTATTGTAGGGGCCTACTCTTCCATATTGGGGGCCACGTTTTCCAAATTAAGAATATCCTGCCACCCATCGGAAGCCTTCTTATCTAACCTGGGTGGCTTTCTGCCCATTTCGGTGGCATCCTTTTCGTCCTGGGGCCTCCTCCCAATTTCTGTTCTACGTCTCTTATTAGGCCCTGATTATATTTCCTTAGAGCTTCGTTGCCAGTCTTGAGGCCTCTTTGACAGCACGATCGTCTGTCTCTTCGGCTCCTTGCTCACCTTTTCCTGTGCATTTTCGGATAGGGGCCTCCTCAAATTCAATGGGAGGCGGCGCCCCCCCCCCCCAAGTCTCACGGTAGGAGGGGCGACTGTCCCTCTGCACCCTCCCCCCCAGTGGCGACGCCCCTGACTCTCGAACGTACACTGACGGGTCCAAGACAGCCAATGAAACTGGTTGTGCATTTGTATGTCGGACAGGTACAAGATCTTTCACTTTACCACCACCCGCGTCTGTGTACACTGCTGGGTTGGTTGCGATTATTAATGCACCATGTTTTATTGAGGTTGGAGATGAAGAGGGGGAGTGATTTTTTTAGGCGTGCCGGACCATTGGAGATGAAACCCTATATCGTATTTTATCAGACTCGTTGAGTGGCCTTTCGGCCCTTCAGTCTTTTCAACCATCAAACCATTTTGTTCAAGAAATCCTAGCACGTCTGACAGTATTGGGAAAAGCGGGTAAGAGGATTGTCCTCTGTTGGGTACCGACCGAGCCACGCCGGCATCACTGGATATGAGCTGGCTGACGCTGCCGCCAAGTGTGGCGCGCAGTCACGTAGGTAGGACTCGAGCTTTGCCCGTTCCAGCCAGATATTACTACGCAGATGTAAATGCTTTTCTTCAAGGGAAGTGGCAAGAAAGCTGGAATTCCCAAATTTTAAACAAACTGCGGTGCATCAAGCCAAGTCTGGCACCATGGACATAATCGCTAGAAAATGTAGGAGAGATGAGGTTATTCTGGTACGCTTGCGAATAGGGCACACGTATGCAACGCACGGTTACCTATTGAGAAGGGAGGTGAAGCTGCGCTGTTCCCGATGTGGCTCACCGATGACAGTTCGACACGTAGTGTTTTCTTGCCCGAACTTCATGGTAGAAGAAAGACGTCACTTCGGTTCCTATTTCCACGAATTGTCGTACTATGATGTTTTAGGTGAATATTCGGAGATTATCCAGATAGGTCAAATATATCGATATATCTCGACTGCTCAGTTCGACGCAATCTATCCCTCCCAAAAATAGACTCATGCCGCCTGGTGTAATGTGAAAAACTAGTCATGCGCGCTACATGACCAGTAACAGTTGAGGCGCCCCTAAGCCCAAATAATCAATGAATAAATCCATCGATTCACCATGGTATATACATCGGTTTTCAGGTAAATGTCTTTACATAATTAAGTATATTGACGACACCAATATATGCACTACAAGCACCTACTTTTTCGAAATGACTCAAAAAGATCAGCTCACATGTGACAGGGAATGACTGCACCCGTGACGTCATCAGTGCCCGTAGTGACGTCATTTGCTGATAAGGATGAAATATTCGGTTTGCATTCTCCCGGATTCGTCCCGGACTATCCAAGGGCATTTTAAGTTATTCGGTGGGTGCCATGAGATCCGAGATCCCTGAGGGTCGGAGTCAGTGGCGGAAAGTCACTCTCCGCCGAACGGGTGAAGGGAGATCTTTGTCCCGACCGGGTACGGGTTGAACTGCTGACGGGGTCGCTGGACGATAATCTGGAAGTTCCTACTGCTTAAATGTCATGTCTCTAATGGTTTATTTCCGATGAAAGCTAAAGGAACAGACAGGGCGCACTACTATGCAACATGGTGATGGATATATTGTCTGGGTCTTGTGGCTCGTCGGAGGTAACTCGACGGCGTTCTCCGTTTCGGTGAGACTGTGCCAAAGTTGCCCATGGGTACGAGGGAATCAAAAAAGAAGATATTGTGGCCTTCCCTCTGCGCCCGCGTTACCTGCTGCATACAGGAAGGGCTGGTAGGCACCAGTTGCTCTCGGTGAGCCGATTGTGGAAATAGTTGTGCGGCTCACTGTCATGATTGAGGTCATGATTGAGCTGGAGGTGGCAAATGTTGGGGCCGAATGCCCGGTCAGATAGCCCGGTCAGGACCGGAAGGTTTTTTGATCGATCTTGGAATATATGCCGGTCTTTCAACCGGTCTGTCGATGGAATTTTATTGGTACTTTTTTAAGTCAATGCAAACTTTTTTTTACACCTAATGATGGTGAGCATCATGCAGCTTGTGAGGCCCATTTTAACATTTCAGTCAGGACGTTTGTCATATGCATTGCTGAATTGGATGATATATCCTGGTGTCTTTGCAATGCTTCTGACATGCTAATTGTTGAAAAAGTAGGTTACCAATAATTTAGGTTCATGGCTCAAACATGGTAATGGTATGTAGCATTGAAAAGTAAGACTTGCAACTGTAATAAGCCAGAATAATTCTGGTCTGTTTCACCAGATATCAAACGGTAGAATATGGATGGAACAAGGCTAACATTGCAAAAAACATATGGATGGCATCAGATTACCATTGTAGCACTTCGAATTATAATTATGTTCATACCAATAACACTGCTTCCTGAGCATGGTTGTATAAGCAATGTGCATTACTTTCTGGAAAATGTGTTTATGGAGAATGGAGGGAAAATACAAACGCTCTCTACGGCAGAAATTGTTATATATTGGCAGGCTTCCATAGCTTCAGTACAATTCCAACACTACTTTAGCATCTAATCTGCTGAATCAGCTGCCGATTCGTCTGCTATGTGCTGCTGAAAATCCGCTGATTATGCGAGGAATATGCGGTATGTGCGCTGAATGTGACCTGGGCTGATAAATATACTGCTGAACGACCTGAATATGCTGCTGGATACGAGCTGAATATACGTTGAATGTGCCCTGAAGATGAGTCCGGATGCTGAACCTCCTAAATGTGCTATCGTATATGCGCTGAATATTATGTTTTTTTGTTGTTTTTTTTGCATCTCTGATGTGTTGACAAATGGTGATATATTCATTGATAAACATATCAGAGATGCAGAAAACCAAACTGATACCTCATTCGGTCATCACCAAATACAGCATCCAGGAACCGAGGTGAACTCCAGGAATGTCAACCTTCAGATCCAGCACGTTCGCCATGATGGACTTGATCGAATAATCTGAGGGTCTATTACTATTAGAAACATTCGACGAAGCCTCAATCACCAAACCTCTTCGTGGCCTCTACTTCCCAGTGCAATTGTGTCACCCGAGCCGTGCATTAACAACCAGTTGCGCAAGAGACTTCGCGGGATGCGTGCAGGGAAGTGTGTCGATTTGATCCAGTGTGATACCTTGCTTTGTGATCCCCATGTCAAATATTGGCCTTGGCCAAATGCGTACCTGTACCTACTACTCTGTCCATTTGCATACCTATGAATGTATATATATATATATATATATATATATATATATATATATATATATATATATATGTATATATATATTGCTTTTGTTCGCGCAATACTTCCCATGCGCTGTATGTTCAAAAGGTATATTCATACTAGTTCGGATTTATACGCATATCTCGTTTTCCCTGACAATAGTTCACCCAACCCTGTTGCACGAGAAACATGGTTCATTTTTCACTTTCGATATTGATGTTTTATTCTAGATCGTAGTATCAACATAAGAAGCTCCATAGGTGAAATATATTGTTGTTCTAGACGCTATGTGTCCACTTCTCTGGTTTTCATGGGCCTTATCCCAAGGTCAAAAGACAGTTTTCATCAACAAGCATCATATATGCTTTTTTCAAAAGGTGAATACTGCCAACATTTTGATGAAGTTCTCTGGTTTCTGTATTAAACTAGAAGTGTTTGAGATTTTACGGATCACATTGTACTGCATGTTTTGATTTATGAAGTACCACACACCATTACTTTTTTCAAGGATGCCATGAACCTTCTCCTTTTTCGCTTCAAGCAGTTTTGTGGGCTCGTTTTGTGGACATTTGATTTGATGCAAGGAGCAGTATTTGCTACATGTGATCTCTATGGTGTGGCCAGACATTTTTGTAATGGGCTACCATCTTAGGGGGCCACCTCTGCTTCTTGGGGGGAGGGTGTGTCAAGGGACGTCCTCTCATTTCCTGTGGGTGTAGTGGGGGAGGGGGTGTCTCGGGACCTCCTGTTTGAAATATGAGCTCTTGCTCCCTTAGTCTCTGCCTTGGCTGGCTATTCTGCGAGACAATGCACTTCTTTTGTGTTCAGTTCTCTTCGCTTATGGACTGTGCGCGGTTAAGGGAAATGCCCATGAATTCACGTTGCAACAATCATGTCAGTTCCTTGTACGTACCGAATACGTTTCAGCTAGTTTCATGCGTATACATGTGTGTACCTTATACCTTCGGTTCGACGACCTTGATAGGTAAAAGTGTTGCAACTAAAGACCGGCACCAATCGTGAAGCATTACAGTGATAAAGGTCTTCAAACACCATTTAATTCCCTGTCCTATGGGAAAAAAGCATGTCATCAAGAAATAGCCAAGGAGGACAGCGCTGCTTTGGTAAGTCCAGGTGAATTCCACGGTTTTCAAGTGCATGGTCTTCCATTGCCTTTCGACTTTTGAGTGAAATTTGCATTCATAATTGCATATCACTTCATAATATATTTTCTGCATCTACAAATAGAGTTTAATTGCATTGGAGCTGTTCGAAATGCTTGTCGATTTGATGGACGTCAAGAAAACTGTGGAATTTGTTCCTACGAACTTTGCTTTTTCATAGGTGAATTTTTGGGGAAGAACAAACAACTTTCGACTTTTGTAACCAACAATTGAAGTCGCCGAAGGCCGAGGAGTTTTTGGAGGAGGTGGTGCAGTGGTGACTTTTTTCCTGAATCACTCGATTTTTTTACCTCGGACCCACTCTGAGTATAATTATTAAATACATGATACAACATTTCACACATGAATGAACACTCGATGATTCAAGCCTTGGTATCATCAACATACCTAGTCATATTCGTGCTATTTCCTTGATCGAGGATTGTATATAATGGGTATAAACTGTTGTGTTTTAACAATTGTTTTGCAGCCAACATATTTTTATATCAATGCCTGTGAACTGAAATAATAAGTCTTCGTAAGACGAGTATTTTCAATGCATGCTTTGGAAGTGAATGTGGCTTCTCAAAGTGATATGAACTACCTCTGTGACCCTCATTACACAAGGGGAAACAAAAACTACTTTACGTGTAAAGATGTATTTAAAGACATAATCTTTTGACCGTGATTCAGTCCATTTGACCGGACCCAACCGCGCCTGGCCACATCACACCGGCCGGTCACGGTCATCGGTCCCAACTTGTTTGGCATTTGCCACCTCTACTTCATACAATACCATACAAAGACACGTACGTACGTAACGTATTACGTAACGCAACTACCGTCTTGCAGGCGGCAGTTGCGGGCCTATCACAGTCCAGCTTGAGCTTGGGGTAGGTATTTGAAACGCCCATGTGGCATACAGAATTGCCGACACCGGCTGTGCTCCCCGTTGGAAATGTTCTAATGTTGGGCGGAAAATAATATAGATATCAATCACCAAAGCTCTTCGTGGCCTCTACTTCCCCAGTGCAATTGTGTCACCCGAGCCGTGCATTAGCAAACAGTTGCGACAGAAACTTCGCGGGATGCGTGCAGGGAAGTGTGTCGATTTCATCCAGTGTGATACCTTGCTTTGTGATCCCCATGTCAAATTTTGGCCTGGGCCAAATGCGTACCTGTACCTAATACCGTGTCCTTTTGCATACCTATGAATGTGTGTAATATGTATAAATGTATATATATATATATATATATATATATATATATATATATATATATATATATATATATATATATATATATATATATATATATGTATATATTGCTTTTGTTCACGCAATACTTCCCATTCGCTGAATGTTCAAAAGGTATATTCATACTAGTTCGGATTTATACGCACATCTCGTTTTCCCTCACAATAGTTCACCCAACCATGCTGCAAGAGAAACATTGTTAATTTTGCACTTTCGACATTGATGTTTGATTCTAGATCGTAGCATCAACTTAAGAAGCTCCATGAGTGAAATATATTCTTGTTTTAGACGATATGTGTCCACTCCTATGGTTTTTCATGGGCCTTATTCCCATGTGAAAAAAAAAACAGTTTCCATCAACTAGCACCATATATGCTTTTTCAAAGGTGATTATTGTCAATATTTTGATGAAGTTCTCTGGATTCTGTATTAAACTAGAAGTGTTTGATATTTTACGGATCACATTGTACGGCATGGTTTGCTTTATGAAATACCACACACCATTACTTTTTCCAGGATGCCCAGAACTTTCTCCTTTTTCGCTTCAAGCAGTTTGTGGTCTCGTTTTGTGGACATTTCATTTGATGCAAGGAGCAGTATTTCCTACATGTGAGCTCTATGGTGTGGCTAGACTTTGTGTAGTGGGCTACCATCTTAGGGGGCCACCTCTGCCTCCTGGGGGGAGGGTGTGTCAATAGACGTCCTCTCATTTCCTGTGGATGTAGCTGGGGAGGGGGTGTCTCGGCGCCTCCTGTTTCAAATATGGGCTGTTCCTCCCTTAGTTCAAATATGGGCTGGCTGTTTTGCCAGACAATGCACTTCTTTTGTTTTCATTTCTCTTCAATTATGGACTGTACGTGGTTAAAGGAAATACCCATGAAATCATTTTGCACCAATCATGTCAGTTCCTTGTACGTACCGAATACATTTCAATTAGTTTCATGCGTATCCATGTGCGTACCTTATACCTTCGGTTCGATGACCTTCATAGGTAAAAGTCTTGAAGCTAAAGACCGGCACCAATCATGAAGCATTCCACTGATACAATTCTTCAAACTCCATTTTCTTCCCTGTCATATGGGACAAAAAATGCATGTCATCAAGAAATAGCCAAGGACGACAGAGCTGCTTTGGGAAGTCCAGGTGGGAAATCCATGGTTTTCAAATGCATGGTCTTCCCTTGCCTTTCGACTTTTGAATGAACTTTGCATTCATAATTGCATATCACTTCCTGGTATATTTTCTGCATCTGCAAATAGAGTTTAAATGCAATGGAGCCGTTCGAAATGCTTGTCGATTTCATGGACGTCAAGAAAACTGTGGAATTTGTTCTTACGAACTTTGCTTTTTCATAGGTGAATTTTGAGGGAAGAACAAACAACTTTCGAATTTTGGTAACCAACAATTGAAGTCGCCGAAGTCCGAGGAGTTGCATGGAGGTGGTGGTGCAGCGGTTACTTTTTTTCCTGCATCACTCGATTTTTGTTCCTCGAACCGACTCTGAGTATAATTATTAAATACATGATACAACATTTCACAGATGAATGAACACTCGATGGTTCAAGCCTTGGTATCATCAACATACCTAGTCATATTTGTGCTATTTCCTTGATCGAGGATTGTATATAATGGGTATTAACTGTTGTGTTTTAACAATTGTTTTGCAACCAACATAATTTTATATCAATGCCTGTGAACTGAAATAGTAAGTCTTCGTAAGACGAGTATTTTCAATGCATGCTTTGGAAGTGAATGTGGCTTCTCAAAGTGATATGAACTACCTCCGTGACCCTCATTACACAAGGGGAAACAAAAACTACTTTACGTGTAAAGATGTATTTAAAGACATAATCTTTTGACCGTGATTCAGTCCATTTGACCGGACCCAACCGCGCCTGGCCACATCACACCGGCCGGTCACGGTCATCGGTCCCAACTTGTTTGGCATTTGCCACCTCTACTTCATACAATACCATACAAAGACACGTACGTACGTAACGTATTACGTAACACAACTACCGTCTTGCAGGCGGCAGTTGCGGGCCTATCACAGTCCAGCTTGAGCTTGGGGTAGGTATTTGAAACACCCATGTGGCATACAGAATTGCCGACACCGGCTGTGCTCCCCGTTGGAAATGTTCTAATGTTGGGCGGAAGAGGGTGAATATGCTGATAATTAAGAAGAAGAGACTCAGCCAGGTTATGGGATGCTTACTATAGTTCTTGCAGTTGATAACTTGAACATATTATTTATTTCGGCCTCGGCCTGGTTTACAATGATCACTGAAGTACACCAATTTCAATAGCATGTTTCGCTTTATTATAAATACATTACGAGACATAAAGAAACAATGCGAAGAACCCTGCTCTCTCTGTTGCAGTGGTGTTCTCACCAGCTGCATAGTGGAATTCCAAACCGACAACCGACACAGGACTCCTATATCATGTGAAGGTCGCATCGAGTGGCAAAAGCCCAGGTCTGACGGCATAGTTCACCAATGGTAGCTAGCAATTGATGCAGGCATGAGTGGTGTGGTGGACGGCCTGATAAGCGGGAGCGGCGTGGACGGCCTGATAAACTGGAGCGGCGTGGTGGACAGCCTGGTAAGCGGGAGCGGCGTGGTGGACGGCCGTATGTGCAGGAGTTGCGTGGTGGACGGCCTGATAAGCTGGAGCGGCGTGGTGGACAGCCTGATAAGCGGGAGCGGCGTGGTGGACGGCCTGATAAGCGGGAGCGGCGTGGTGGACGGCCTGATAAGCGGGAGCGGCGTGGTGGACAGCCTGATAAGCGGGAGCGGCGTGGTGGACGGCCTGATAAGCGGGAGCGGCGTGGTGGACGGCCTGATAAGCGGGAGCGGCGTGGTGGACGGCCTGATAAGCGGGAGCGGCGTGGTGGACGGCCTGATAAGCGGGAGCGGCGTGGTGGACGGCCTGATAAGCGGGGGCGGCGTGGTGGACGGCCTGATAAGCGGGGGCGGCGTGGTGGACGGCCTGATAAGCGGGAGCGGCGTGGTGGACGGCCTGATAAGCGGGAGCGGCGTGGTGGACGGATTGATAAGCGGGAGCGGCGTGGTGGACGGCCTGATAAGCGGGAGCGGCGTGGTGGACGGCCTGATAAGCGGGAGCGGCGTGGTGGACGGCCTGATAAGCGGGAGCGGCGTGGTGGACGGCCTGATAAGCGGGGCGGCGTGGTGGACGGCCTGATAAGCGGGAGCGGCGTGGTGGACGGCCTGATAAGCGGGCGGCGTGGTGGACGGCCTGATAAACGGGAGCTGCGTGGTGGATGGCCGTGGGCCCAGCATGGTGGGCGGAAGTGCTGGCGTAGCCGTCGTAGGTGACCTCGGCGCTGTAGCCGCCGTAGTTGTCGGCGTGGTACGTGACGTGCTGGGTACGGCCGTCCGGCAGCACAACGCTGTACTGTCCCTCGACGTTGTCGCCGTCGCTGTTCTCCTGCTTGGAGAATTGTGCGCCGTATGCATCATTCACCGCGTATCCATAAGAGTACCTGCAACGTTCACAAGCGTCAGTCTTGCCTATTATGTACATAAGTAGGCAGTTATATACGCCATTGAGCACTTCATGGGCAGGGATGGCATTTTGCCAATGGATTAAGGACGACGAAGCAACTGCAAAAATAAATGGGCTGTTATTTCGTGTAACATGCTTGGACGGAATCTAAAACGAATTACCTTTGTCGAAAATTTGCATAGTATATGGTACATTTTTAAGTAGATAATGATGGAACTAAACATTATCCCAGTTCGATCCTAAAACATTGAGTGCTTCACACTATACGACTAAATTAGGACTGCTTATTTTCTTCCAAATTTCGCTCGGATCATGTCTTGCATTTATTTGATTTGCTTCCAATTATTTGATTGGATTATTTGATTTAATTGACTTCCAATTATTTCGTCAAGGTGGTTTGAACCCTGGTTTGATCTAGTGCAGCGAATAAAGCCCATGGGTATTGATTTCGGGAAATGCCTATATCACCATCATATACCTGAAACATCCTACCACTGGGACTAAATTACGCCTCATGTGACTTTTACCCTGTATGCTATTTTTATTCTTGCGAACCACGAATGGTCTATATGACCTATGCAATCGATGCGCCCCTAAACGAATGGTATGCTAACGTCACATCTTTCACGTAAGTTGCAAATGGCTGGGTGTTGTTTCAAGTCGGTGAAATACTTGCGTGAAATGATCCACTAACAAGAAGTTAAAGTGGAATTCTGTTCATCCTAAGAACATAATTTATTGATTTAACACGCGACTTTTAATTGCACACAGTTGCTTTGGAGACTGTGAAACTTTGTACAAGCTTGAAGATCGATTCTAGTAAGCCCCAAGACGATAGCATCACCAAACACTTCTCCCAGTGACTTACGGGCTGGTCTCGTGGTAGGCGTCGTGGCCGTAGCCTGCAATGCCGTGCTGGGGCGCGGCGGCGGCCACGGCAGCGATGGCGGCGATCAGCAGAAACTGAGCCAGATAAACACAGAAGTCAATGATTGTGTACAGAGAGTTAGTTGGTCTGAGGAATGGCTCAGAAGAGTATTTCCTGGGAACTCTGAGGAACAGGCGTAGCTAAAGTGGCAGAAGGATATCCGACCCCATCCCTTAACCTGGGATGAACCTCAGCAACATCAACATCAGCTCTACTGGCCTTGAATAAAAACATTTACGCTAACTTCGCGATGGCTGTCATCGTTCCTTCCCTCCTAGTCCCACTGCGTTAGGCCGCACTGTGCAACCAACAAATGTCATTGGAACGAGGACAAGCTCATCGGGCTATTCGTTGAAATCCCGTTAAAATTAAGTAAAAACGAATCGTTGGCTATTCGCTAACGTCCCGTGTACGGAGCAAACGGCCAGGTTTGGCTACGTCGCTACACGGACTGCGAGGTAATCTATGCCGGAGATGCCGCTGAACTCACCCACACCTAGCTCCTGATGCTGATCATCATCATGGGAGACACGAGTCCAGATGACAATATTCATTATACCCGTGGACTTCAGCCCATGGAGAACAAGATCGGCGGCACTCACCTTCATGACGTGGAGTTGTTCGACAATGAACTGATGACTGGCCTGGGAGTCGGCCCCTGTTATATACCGGGCCGGGCCGTGAAGGCTACGCTGGCCACAGTCAGTGTTGCCAGACCACAGATGAGGGTGACGCCCTGCAGGACGGGGTCAGCTACGGGAACTGTCTGGTGCGCTGTGTGGTCACGGAAGGTCAGGGAACACCATAGTGGACCTGGGTTCTGGAGCAGACAGGGTAAGTGACGTTTTATCCGTCTCCCTACAAATAGCCGCCCGTCTCGTCCGATGGCAGGTGGTTGGTACATACCACGGACATAGCATCCGTCTAAAAAGTGGAGGGCAGAGCCAATTTTGAGACCAACTTTTTCCAGTCAACGCCATAGGCTCAGATCAAATAAACGTGGGACGTTGGTTCCCAAGCCGTCCCCACCCCCATGATTGCAATAGAGAGCTACGATGGGTTTTGAAGCCGCATGATGCCGGAAGCTGTCAACATTCCAAGTTTTCAAAATAAAAATTGATTTCTTCAGAACTAGAAGCATCTTATGTTGAAGACGTTGTCTTAGATGTATTCCGCGGAACCACTCCGTAGACAACCGAAAAAGTGTAGAAATTGTTGGAGATTTTATATTCTCCAAAAAGGACCCCACAGCGACCGGTCCTGACCTCTCCATATTTTGCATTCCTGGAAATAATGAGGCGCACAGTTACGGGCTTAAAACTGGCATGTTAGTGACATGTTTTACTTTTGACCTAACTGTTAACTTTGCATCATAGTATTGAGAACGTTCACTACTTTTCAATATTGTATCCTTTAAACCTAACCGTTTTTTCTTGTTGGTGCCTCATGTATTAATCAAAATCTTCCCTGTTTGTGGAACTGTTCGTTGGTCGCAGTACTAAAAGATATTGCCGCCCCTGTGGCTGCGTGGTATGGCTTTCGAAGTATTATTTTGTGTGCTCCAGGGGTCTGTGTCGCCAAATTTAATGTACGCGATTCCCAGGCGTAATAGTTGATACCAAAATTGCTGCAGATGTTTCATAGCTTACAAGTACATCGTGATACCTTTGACTTAGCAAAGGGTCTCCATCATACATCTCAAAGCTCACAATTACACAGTGATACCTGAGGCTTAACAAATAGGTTCACTCTATGCGTGATGTCACATTGGCATAGGAAAATGCACAAATTCACAATGGCCATGCCACCATTCCCGATTCACTATGGTACATACATCGGTGTTCAGATGAATGTCTCTTCATTAACAGGTTTTTATTTTTTGTTTTAAATAAATTTAATCCGAGTTCTTGTTGGGGTGCCTTTATGAACCAGTGTCCTATTGCTAAGCAGAGCTTGTTGCGTGAACCTTGGCCCCACCACCCGATCCATGAATTCCAGTTCAACGGCAGAATTTGGACCGAAAGTTTAGCGTGCCGTCAATGCACCGACACGGCCGCCCGGTAGCTCGTCCCCGGCCTTATTGGGCCAGCTGCCAACTGACCCTCCCAGCCGGGGGCTAAATGCGAGCGCGCGAAGCGACCGGAACCCTGCGTTGCCAGGACAGGGGAGACCAGAGCAGGCCAGCGCTCTAACCAACTGAGCTACCGGGGCGGCTATTTTGATGACACAAATATGTGCACGGCGAACAACTACTTTTTCGAATTGACCAAAAGATATCAGCTCACACGTGACAAGAAAATGACTGCACCCATGACGTCATCAGTGACCGTAGTGACGTCATTCGCTGGTAAAGATATTATTCTGCTCGCGTTATCCCGGATCCGTCCCGGACTATCCAAGGGTATTTTTCGTGTTTCGGTGGGTGCCATGACCTCCGAGATCCCGGAGGGTCGGGGTCAGTGGCGGAAAGTCACTCTCCGCCGCGCGGGTGAGCAACTCTTGGCTGTGAGTGGCTTGGCTGTGCCCCCGATGCCGTCGTAAGCGCCCTTTCCATGAGATGCGACAACAAAGCCACTCACAGGATACCCAAAAATCGATCTGATGAACACACACATTGACGAAGTCATGCTTATTTGTACGCTACCGTCTGTGAAATATATATTTTTTGGTCAGGTACTGCGGTCCGAATTTCTGGGATAAGTCGTTGCAGGAACGCATGCACCATGTCGGTGTTGTGCTTTGTACCGTCAGAGATACAGCAGTAGCTCTGTTGGCACAGTACCTCGTCCTCACGCCAGTACACTTCAAACGGGTGCACGGTACACTGGGACGAACCCCAGCGGAAGCCTCGAGCCGCATCCTGCACCACAAATGAATAATTTTCACCGAAATCGTACTACACAATCACTTCGCCGTCCTTGCCAGTAGCTTTTGTGTAGGTGAAGTGCTCACCTTGTTCGTCAGCCATAAAGTGGTGTCTGGTCAGCTTCACGGTTTGCTGGCTCAATTATCGCACGCTTTCCTATTTGGTCTAGACTATTTCTGCGAGTGTACAGCGATGCTTACTCATCCACTGTTTGTGCCTAATCACATTATCCATGTAATCATCTGGGGATAAATCACCTTCACTGTATTCCCCTGATTTGTCCGCGAGGATAATCTTCTGAAAGTTCATCATCCCGTCTTCACCGGGGCAGTCCTCACAGTTGTGCATTATACAATCACGGTTTTCCGTGCCATATACAGCGTGATCGAGGACGTTACGGTACTTGAGACCGGGAAGGCCGAGAGCGCATATGAGCAGTTTTGCGTTTTGATGTAAGTGCACATGCACACCGAGTGTGTCCCACTGCTGCCTGCCAAGACGCAATGCTTCGGACGAAGGGCAGCAAAGGTTAAGAAGCCGGTGCGAGGGTTTTCAGAGTTCTGATTGTATGGATCATATATCTCACACAAATTTTCAAAAGCAAGCCTTTTCTGAACTCTACTTTTGTTCCATCAACATGTTGCACCGTGATAAGGTCGATGTTGCCGAGACACATCCGGCTGATGTGGTCCCACTCATAAAATAGCTTTACTTTCACCTTGACTGCGTCCGACACCCTCAGAAATCTCCTCGCTTCACAGGCAGCACGCTCAGCGAGAGTGGGCAGTGAGCACTGGGCACCCAAGCACGGTGCCACTCTTTGCTTGTGCCCTTCCTGATATGTTACTACATTCGCAGTTTTTATTTTCGCGAGGCAATAAATGGTTGTGCGAATGGCTTCTCGGTTATTGGAATGTGATTGCAATGTTGTGGATGCTTCTCTCTCCTTGTAATTCACGGTGGCTGGAATGGTCGCGTTCGGTGTGTGTGTGGGGCCCGCCCTGTTGTAAGTGCATTGTTATGCGGCGTCTTAAGGATGTGGTCGTGTACCCAACGTAGCCACTGTTCTGCGGGAACGCACACTCCCCATTTATGCGCTTGTAAAGTAGACTACGTTGGACATCTTTAGTGGCATTTTGTCGCAGTTTGTTTTGTTTTGTGAACATTTGATTTGATGCACGGAGTAGTATTTGTTACATGTGAGCTTCTATGGCGCAGTCAGTACTTATCGTAAGGGGTTAGCATTTTAGGGGGCCACCTCTGTTGACTGGGGGATGGTGTGTCAATGGACTTCCTCTCCTTTTCCTGTGGGTGTAATGGTGGAAGGGGATGTCTCGCGGCCTCCTGTTTCCAATAGGGGCTCTTGGTCCCTTAGTCTCTGCCTTGGCTGTGCTGTTCTGTCAGACAATGCACTTCATTTGTATTCAGTTATCTTCAGTTAGTGACTGCACGTAGTTCAGCGCCCATGAAGTCATGCTGCACCAATCATGTCAGTTTCTTGTATGTACCAAATACGTTTCCAATTCCATGCCTGTCCATGTGTGTAGATTATACCTTGCGTTCGATAGCCTTTATAGATATAGATATAGTCTTGCAAACAAAGACCGTCATCAATCATGAAGCATTCCATTGATAACATTATTCAAACTCCATTTCCTCTCCTGTCATATGGGAACAATGCATGTCATCAAGATATAGCCAAGGAGGCCAGTACTGCTTTCGGAAGCCCAGGTGAATTCTATGTTTTTTTTCAAGGTGCAGTGGGGTGCAGTGGTTACTTTTTCTGATTCACCCCATTTCGGAACCTCGGACCGCCCCTGTGTATCATTATTAAAAAACAAGATATACCAAAGCTGTGTACCATTTTTTTTTTTTTTTTTTTTTTTTTTTTTTTTTTTTTTTTTTTTTATATTTTTTTTTTTTTTTTTTTTTTTTTTTTTAAACCTTATACATAATCTAATCCCAACTTTCGATTCAACTACACCTGTATATAAGTCGATCTTTACACAAAGCTCTGTACCAACATATCTAGTCCCAATAGCGATACTTCCTTGATCGAGGATTGTAAGTAATGGGTATTAACGGTCGTGTTTTAACAATTGTTTTCCAACCAACATGTTTTTCTATCAATGCTTGTGAACTGATCAGGAAGTCTTCGTAAGAGGATTATTTTCAATCCATATTCTGGAAGGACATGAGGCTTGTCAAAGTGATACGAACTGCCTCTGTGACCTTAATTAAACAACAAGAAAACAATAAAACTATCTTGCGTGTAAAGATGTATTTAACGACATAGTCTTTCCCCGGGCTTCAGTCCATTTGACCGGGCCCATCCGGGCCTGGCCTCATCACATCACACCGGCCACATCACCGGATCACACATCACACCGGCCACATCACCGGATCACACATCACACAGGCCGGCCACGGCCTTCGGTCCCAAAAGTTGTAGTAGTTGCCATCTCTGCTTCATACAATGCCGTAAAAAGGCCCGTAAACATCTACGTACCGCAACAAACTCAACTGCCGTCTTGCGGGCGGCAGTTGTGGGCTGATCATAGTCCAGCTTGAGCTTGGGATAGGTACTTGAAACGTTCATGTGGCATACATAACTGCTGACACCGGCTGTGTTCCCCATTGGAAATGTTCTAATGTTAGGCGGAAAAGGGTGTATATGCTGATACTTAAGAAGGAGACAGCCCTGTTACAGCGTGCTTACTATAGCGCTTGCGGATGATAGCCTGAATAAATTCTTTAATTCGGCGTCAGTCTGGTTTAAAATGATCACTGAAGTACACCATGGGTGCAAAATGACCAACGCAGTCGACCCGGCCTAAATAACAAATCCACCACCACTGAAGAACACTAATGTAAATACCATGTTTCGCTTTATTATAAATACATCACGAGACATATAGAAACAATGCGAGGGGGCCTGCACTCCCTGTTGCAGTGGTGGTCACCAGCTGCATAGTGGAGTTCCAAACCGACAACAGACACAGGACTCTTATATCATGTGAAGGTCGCATCGAGTGGCAAAAGCCCAGGTATGATGGTATACTTCACCCATGGTAGCTAGCAATTTGTACAGGCCGGAGCGGCGTGGTGGACGGCCGTATGTGGAGGATTTGCGTGGTGGACGGCCTAATAAGCGGGAGCAGCGTGGTGGACAGCCTGGTAAGCAGGGGCGGCGTGGTGGACGGTCTGGTAAGCGGGAGCGGCGTGGTGGACGGCCTGATAAGCGGGAGCGGCGTGGTGGACGGCCTGATAAGCCGGAGCGGCGTGGTGGACGGCCTGATAAGCGGGAGTGGCGTGGTGGACGGCCTGATAAGCGGGAGTGGCGTGGTGGACGGCCTGATAAGCGGGAGTGGCGTGGTGGACGGCCTGATAAGCGGGAGCGGCGTGGTGGATAGCCGTGGGCCCAGCATGGTGGGCGGGAGTGCTGGCGTAGCCGTCGTAGGTGACCTCGGCGTTGTAGCCGCCGTAGTTGTCGGCGTGGTACGTCACGTGCTGGGTACGGCCGTCCGGCAGCACAACGCTGTACTGTCCCTCGACGTTGTCGCCGTCGCTGTTCTCCTGCTTTGAGAACTGTGCGCCGTATGCATCATTCACCGCGTAACCATAAGAGTACCTGCAACGTTCACAAGCGTCAGTCTTGCCTGTTATGTACATAAGTAGACAGTTCTATACGCCATTGGGCACGGCATGGGCAGGGATGGCATTTTACCAAGGGATTAGGGGCGACGAAGCAACTGCAAAAATAAATGGGCTGTTATCTTGTGTAACATGCTTGGATGGAAAACAAAACAAAATATCTTCGTGAACATCTACGTCGTCTATTGTACATTTTTAAGTAGAGAAGGATGGAACTAAAAATTATCCCAGTTCGATCATGAGACACCGAGTGCCTTTACACTATACGACTAAAGTAGAACTACTTCATTTTTGAAAATTTCGCCCAAATCATATCTTGCTATTTGACTGCCAATTATTTGATCAAAGTGGTTTGAACCCTGGTTTCATCTAGTGCACCGAATAAAGCCCATGCGCATTGATTTCGGGAAATGCCTATATCACCATCATATGCCTGAAACATCCTACCACTGGGATGAAATTACGCCTCATGTGACCTTTACCCTGTATGCTATTTTTATTCTTGCGAACCTCGAGTGGTATGCTGACGTCACATGTTTCACCTAAGCTACAACTGGCTGGGAACAATGTTGTCTCAAGTCGGTGAAATACTTGAATGAAATGATCCACTAACTTGGAACTAAAGTGGAAGACCGCTCATTCTAAGAACTTAATCTACTGCTTTAGCTTACTACTTACTGCGTACTGCTTTAGCAGGCGCTTTTTGAGTGCACTTCAATGGGTCGCGTTTTAGATTGTGTGTCTTTGTAGAAGCTTGAAAACGAGTCTAGTAATCCCGAAGACGGTAGCATCACCAAACATTCTCCCAGTGACTTACGGGCTGATCTCGTCGTAGGCGTCGTGGCCGTAGCCTGCAATGCCGTGCTGGGGCGCGGCGGCGGCCACGGCAGCGATGGCGGCGATCAGCAGAAACTGCGCCAGATAAACACAGAAGTCAACGATTGTGACAGAGAGTACACATATTTCTTGGTCTCAGGAATGGTTCAGAAGAGTATTTCCTGGGAACTCTGAGGAACAGGCGTAGCTAAAGTGGCAGAAGGATATCCGACCCCATCCCTAACCTGGGATGAACCTCAGCAACATCAACATCAGCTCTACTGGCCTTGAATAAAAACATTTACGTTAACTTCGCGATGGCTGTCATCGTTCCGTCCCTCCTAGTCCCACTGTGTTAGGCCGCACTGTGCAACCAACAAATGCCATTGGAACGAGGACAGACTCAGCGGGCTATTCGTTGAAATCCCGTTAAAATTAAGTTCAAAAGACCCGTTGGCTATTCGCTAACGTCCCGTGTACGGAGCAAACGGCCAGGTTTGGCTACGTCGCTACACGGACTGGGAGGTAATCTATGCTGGAGATGCAGCTGAACTCACTCACACCTAGCTACTGATGCTGAGTATGAACATTGGAGACACGAGTCCAGATGACAATATTCATTATACCCGTGGACTTCAGCCTATGGAGAACAAGCTCGGCGGCACTCACCTTCATGACGTGGCGTTGTTCGACAATGAACTGATGACTGGCCTGGGAGTCGGCCCCTGTTATATACCGGGCCGGGCCGTGAAGGCTACGCTGGCCACAGTCAGTGTTGCCAGACCACAGATAAGGGTGACGCCCTGCAGGACGGGGTCAACTACGGGAACTGTCTGGTGCGCTGTGTGGTCCGGAAGGTCAGGACACCATAGTGGACCTGGGTTCTGGAGCAGACAGGGTAAGTGACGTTTTATCCGTCTCCCCACAAATAGCCGCCCTTCTCGTCCGATGGCAGGTGGTTTGTACATACCACGGAAGTAGGAGCCACTTAAAAAGTGGAGGCCATAGCCAATTTTGGGACCGACTTTTCCAGTCAACGCCTTAGAGTGAATGCCTCAGATCAAAGCAATGTGGGGGGTTGGTTCCCCAGCCGTGTCCACCCCTATGATTGCAATGGATAGCTACAACGGGCTTTTGTATCTGCGTGAAGCCCGAAGCTGTCAACATTTCCAGTTTTTACAAGACAACTTGATGTGTTTACAACCAGAAGCATCCTATGTTGAGAACGTTGCCTTAGAATCCTGAGCCGATGCCGTGGTACCACTCCGTGGACAACCGAGAAAAGTGTAGAATTTCATGGTAGTTTTGTATTCTTCAAAAAGGACCCCACACCGACCGGTCCTCCCCTCTCCATATTTTGCATTACTGGAGATAATGAGGCGAATAGTTACGGGCTTAAAACTGGCATTCTAACGATATGTTTAACTTTTGAACAACTGTTAGCTTTGCATCGCAGTATTGAGAACTAAAAAAAAAAAAAAAAAAAAAAAAAAAATAAAAAAATAAAAAAAAAAAAAAAAAAAAAAAAAAAAAAAAAAAAAAAAAAAATTAATACAACTTTTTTGTTGGCTCTTTTTTTTTTCTTTTTTTTTTTTAAAAATAATATTTTTTTTTTTTTTTTTTTTTTTTTTTGTTTCGTTTCTTTTTTTTTTTTTTTTTTTTTTTTTTTTTTTTGTTTTTTGGGGTTAGGGGGGGGGGGGGGGGGGGGGGGGGGGAGGGCCACCCCCCCGCCGGGGGGGGAGGGAAGGGGGGGGGCGGGGGGGGGGGGGTGTTGGTGTGGGGGGGGGGGGGGGATGATTTGATGGTTTATTTTTTCCTTGTTTGTTTTTTTTTTTTTTTTTTTTTTTTTGATGGAAAAGAAAGGGGGAGGGGGGGGGAGCAAAAAATATTAGGGGGTGGGTGTTTTTTTTTTTTGGTGGGTGGTTGGGGGGGGGGGGGGGGGGGGGGGGGGTTTTGGGGGGGGGGGGGGTGGGTGAGGTGGGCGGGGGGATATTTTATATTTTTTAATTTTTTTGGCCTCTTCTCGGGGCCCGCGTCGCCCCCCGCACAGGGGGGGGGGGGGAGGGCACCAGTTCTTCGGGGCGCCGGGTGGGAAAAAAAACCTTAGGGCTGGCTTTGTTGATTGAGTGCTTCATACTATAGAGGTGACAAATGTTTGGGCTGATAGCCCGGTCAAATAGCCCGGTCAGGACCGGCAGGTTTCTAATCGGTCTTGCGATATATGCCCGTCTTTCAACCGGTCTGTCGGTATATTTTATTGGTATTTATAATTCAATGAAAGCTTTGTAAAAAATAGCCGCGTGATGGATAACGATGACAAATGAAGATGGAATGATGAATGAACCTAATGAAGACCATCATGCAGCGTGTGATGCTATTTTAACGTTTTAGCCAGGAAGTTTGCCATATGCATTGATGGGTTGGATGATATATGCTTGCATATATAAAATGTTTCTGACATACTATTTCTCAAAACAGCAGATTATCACTTATTTTGGTTGCTGGTTCAAACATGGTCGTTATATGCTGATTTTGAAAGTAAGACTTGCAGCTGCAATAAGCCCAACATGCCGGTTTGATTCGCCAGATATCGAACAGTGGAACATGCTTTGAGCCAGGCCAAAATGCAAATAGCATGTGCATGGCCTTAGATTAGCATTCTAGCAGGTTTCATTATAATGATGTTCATACTAACAGCATAACTTCTTGTGCATGGTTGCGTAAGCAATATGCATTACTTTCGGGTAAATATGCTGAAAGAGAACGCATGAAAAACACACACATTTTCTACAGCAGGAGTTCTTTTGAATTGGCAGGGTTTCCTAGTTACAGTACATGTTCCAAAACTTCTTTAGCATCTAATCTGTTGAATCAGCTGCCGAATCGTCTGCTATGTGCGGCCGAATATGCGCTGCATGTGCGCTGAATGTAGCCAAGGCTGATAAATATACTGCTGAACGACCTGCATATGCTGCTGAATATGCGTTGAATATACGTTGAATGTGCGCTAAAGGTGCGTCAGGGTGCTGAACCTCCGGAATGTACTACCGGATATGCGCTGAATATTTTGACTTGTTTGTTTTTTGCATCTCTGATATGTTGATTAATGCTCATATATCCATTGATAAACATAGAGATATGGAAAACAAAACTCATACCACATTCGGTAATGACCAAATACAATATCTAGAAACCGAGCTAAACTCCAGTAGTGTTAAACTTCAAATCCTACACGTCGCCGAAGATGGACCTGATCGAATTATCTGGGAGACTATGAATGTTAGAAACATTCGACTGAGCCTCAATCACCAAACCTCTTCGTGGCCTCTACTTCCCTGGTGCCATGTTGCCACCCGAGCCGCGCATTAGCAATCAGCTGCGCCAGAAACTTCGCGGGATGCGTGCAGAGAAGTATGTCGATTTGATCCAGTGTGATACCTTGTTTTACGATCCCTCTGTCAAATCTTGGCCTTGCCCAGATGCATATCTGTACCTACTACTCCGTCCTTATATATATAAACATAGGTATTGTATACGCAGTTTTTCCCATTAGCTGTGTGTTAAAATGTATGTTCATACTGGTTCGGATTTTATGCGCATATCGTGTTTTCTCTCGCAATAGTTCACCCAACCTTGTACGAGAAACATGATTAATTTTTAACATTGGATACTGACGTTTGATTCCAGATAGTAGCATCAACTGAAGAGGCCCCATGGGTGAAATATGCTTCTGGTTCAAACCTTCTTCTCGATTCAATAATTATTTGAACAGCATGTGACTAGGGCTAGTTGGCCTAATAATTATTAACATGAGTCTCAGAGCCAGCATCCGTCACCTGCAAACTGAGTTGAAACTGAACTGGCAAAAGAGGATATTCATTCTTGCAATAATGTATGACATGGGTCTAATGTAGGGTGCAAACAAGCAGGTGTTCACTTCTGTACTTTTCATGAGCCTTATTCCATGTTAAATGGCAGTTTTCCTCACCAATTATTATACATGTTTTTCAAATGTGAGTGTTGTCAACATTTTGAGTAATTGCTCTGGATCCTATATGTTAAACTAGAAGTGTTTGATATTTTGCTGATCACATTGTACAGCATGGTTTGCTTTATGAAGTACCAGACACCCTTGCTTATTCAAGGATGTCCTTTTCGTGCTTCAAGTAGTTTTGTGGTCTTGTTGTATGTACATTTTATTTGATGCAAGGAGCAGAATTTGTTACATGTGGGCTCTATGGTGCAGTTAGACTTTTGTAAGGGACTAGCATCTTAGGGTGTCACCTCTGCTCCCTGGGGGATGGTGTGTCAAGGGACTTCCTCTCCTTTTCCTGTGGGTGTAGTGGTGGGCGGGGGGGGGTGATGTCTCAGGGTCTCCTGTTTCCAATAGGGGCTCTTGCTCCTTCAGTATCTGCCTTGGCTGTGTTGCTCTGTCAGACAATGCCTTCATTTTTATTCAGTTATTTCGATTAGTGACTGGGCGACGTTAAGGGAAATACCTATGAAGTCATGTTGCACCAATCATGTCAGTTCCTTGTATGTAACAAATACACACGGTATATACATATCTAGACTGTCAATAATAACCACTGAATTTGGAGGGCATATATCGGGAAATAAATAAATTAATAAATGCGTTTCCAATTCAATGCGTATCCATGGGTTTATACTGTACCTTGCGTTCGATGGCCTTCATAGATAACAGTCTTGCAAACAAAGTCCGTCATCAACCATAAAGCATGCTATGGATACAATTCTTCGAACGCGATTTTCTTTCTTGTCATACGGGAAAAATGCATGTCATCAATATATAGCCAAGGAGGCCAGCGCTGCTTTGGGAAGCTTAGGTGAATTCCGTGTCTTTCATGTAGTTGGCCTTTCCTTGCCATTCAACTTCGGAATGAGATTTGCATTCATGCTTGCATAACATTTCATAGTATGTTTTCTGCGTCTACAAATGGAGTTTAAATGCAATGGAGCTATTCGAAATGCCTGCCGATTTTATAGGAGTCCATAGAACTGTGGAGTTTATTCTTGCGTACTTCGTATTTAACGTGTGAATTTGTTGATTGGTTATTGGTTTTACGACACGTCGACCGTTCAGTCATGTCGCGTCGCCAATCTCTCACGCCGATTGGTCGCGGGCGAGGCGAAGAACAAACCCCTTTGGAAGATTTTTAGCCAAGAATTAAAGTCGCCGAATTCCGAGGAGTTCATGCAGAGGGGGTGCAGTGGTGACTTTTTCTGACTGACTCCATTTCGGTGCCTCGGGCTGCCCCTGTGAGTATCAATATTAAAAACATGATACGACATTTCGCAAATGAATGAACACTGAGTGATCCAAAGCTTCGTACCAACACACCTAGTCTTAATTGTGATACTTCCTTGATCGAGGATTGTAAGTAATGGGTATTAACGGTTGCATTTGAGCAATTGTTTTGCAACCAACATGTCTTTGCTATCAATGCCTGTAAACTGAAAATGGTAGTCTTCGTAAGAGGATTATTTTCAATCCATGTTCTGGAAGTGAATGTGGCTTCTCAATGTAATGTATACTGCCTCTGTGACCTTAATTTAATGAAAAGAAAAAGCTACTTTACGTGTAAAAGTATATTTAAAGACATAGTCTTTGACTGGGCTTCAGTCCATCACACCGGACCCAACCGAGCCGTCACATCTCACCGGCTGGTCACGGTCTTCGGTCCCAAAAGTTTTGGTCTTTGCCACCTCTGCTTCATGCAATGCCATGAAGAGACACCTAGACCTCTACGTAACGCAACTACGGTCTTGCGTGCGGCAGTTGCGAGCTTATCACAGTCCAGCTTGAGCTTGGGGTAGGTACTTGAAACGTTCATGTGGCATACAGAATTGTCGACACCGGCTGTGTTCCCCGTTGGAAATGGTTCTAATGTTGGGCGAAAAGGGTGAATATGCTGATACTTAAGAAGAAGGAGGCAGTCCTGTTACAGCATGCAGCGTGCTTACTATAGCCATTGCGGATGATAGCCTGAATAAATTATGTAATGCATCCTCAGCCTGGTTTAAAATGATCACTGAAGTACACAATGGGCGCAAAATGACCATCGCAGTCCACGCGCCCAAAAGCACAAATCTAACACCACTGAAGAACACTAATGTAAATGCCACGTTTCGCTTTATTATAAATACATCACGAGACATATCGAAACGATGCGAGGGGGCCTGCTCTCCCTGTTGCAGTGGTGGTCACCAGCTGCATAGTGGAGTTCCAAACCGACAACAGACACAGGACTCCTATATCATGTGAAGGTCGCATCGAGTGGCAGAGCCCAAGTCTCACGATATATTTCACCAATGGTAGCTAGCAATTGATGCAGGCAGGAGCGGCGTGGTGGACGGCTTGATAAGCGGGAGCGGCATGGTGGACGGCCTGGTAAGCGGGAACGGCGTGGTGGACGGCTTGATAAGCTGGAGCGGCGTGGTGGACGGCCTGATAAGCGGGAGCGGCGTGGTGGACGGCCTGGTAAGCGGGAGCGGCGTGGTGGACGGCCTGATAAGCTGGAGCGGCGTGGTTGATAGCCGTGGGCCCAGCATGGTGGGCGGGAGTGATGGCGTAGCCGTCGTAGGTGACCTCGGCGTTGTAGCCGCCGTAGTTGTCGGCGTGGTACCTGACGTGCTGGGTACGGCCGTCCGGCAACACAACGCTGTACTGTCCCTGGACGTTGTCGCCGTCGCTGTTCTCCCGCTTGGAGAACTGTGCGCCGTATGCATCATTCACCGCGTAGTCATAAGAGTACCTGCAACGTTCGCAAGCGTCAGTCTTGCCTGTTATGTACATCAGTAGACAGTTATATACGCAACTAGGCACGGCAAGGGCAGGGATGGCATTTTGCCAAGGGATTAAGGGCGACGAAGCACTGCAAAAAAATGGGCTGTTATCTTGTGCAACATGCTTGGAAGGAAAACAAAACGAAATATCGTGGTGAATATTTGCGTCGTATATTGTACATTTTTAAGAAGATAATGAAGGAACTAAAAATTATCCCAGTTCGATCCTGAAACATTGAGTGCCTTTACACTATGCGACTCAAGTAGAACTGCTTAATTTTTTGCAAATTTCGCCCAATTCCTACCTTGCTTTATTGTAATTGCTTCCAATTATTTGAATATATTATTTCATTTAATTGACTTCCAATTATTTGATAAAATTGCTTTGAACCCTGGTTTCACCTTGTGCAGCGAATATAGCCCATGCGTACTGATTTCGGAAAATGCCTATATCATCATCACATACCTGAAACATCCTACCACTGGGACTAAATTACGCCTCATGTGACTTTTACCCTGTATGCTATTTTTATTCTTGCGACCCACGAATGGTATGCTAACGTGACATATTTCACCTAAGTTGCAACTGGCTGGTTACAATGTTGTTTCAAGTCGGTGAAATACTTGCGTGACATGATCCACTAACTTGATACTAAAGTGGAAGTCTGCTCATTCTAAGAAGTTAATCTATTCATTTAACAGACGCCTTTTAAGTGCAATTCAACGGATCGCTTAAGAGACTGTGATACTTTGTAGAAGCTTGAAGATCGAGTCTAGTAATCCCCAAGACGGTAGCATCACAAAACACTTCTCCCAGTGACTTACGGGCTGATCTTGTCGTAGGCGTCGTGGCCGTAGCCTGCAATGCCGTGCTGGGGCGCGGCGGCGGCCACGGCAGCGATGGCGGCGATCAGCAGAAACTGCGCCAGATAAACACGTAAGTCCATGATTGTGTACAGAGAGTAGACAGATTAGTTGGTCTGAGGAATGGTTCAGAAGAGTATTTCCTGGGAACTCTGAGGAACAGACGTAGCTAAAGTGGCAGAAGGATATCCCACCCCATGCCTAACCTGGGATGAACCTCAGCAGCATCAACATCAGCTCTACTGGCCTTGAATACAAACATTTTAGCTAACTTCACGATGGCTGTCATCATTCCTTCCCCCCTAGTCCCACTGCGTAAGGCCGCACTATGCAATCAACAACTGCCATTGGAACAAGGATAGGCTCAGCGGGCTATTCGTTGAAATCCCGTTAAAATTAAGTTAAAAGGATTCGTTGGCTATTCGCTAACGTCCCGTGTACGGAGCAAACGTCCAGGCTTTGCTACGTCGCTACACGGACTGCGAGGTAATCTATGCCGGAGATGCAGCTGAACTCACTCACACCTAGCTACTGATGCTGATTATCAACATGGGCTACACGAGTCCAGATAACAATATTAATTATACCCGTGGACTTGAGCCCATGGAGAACAAGCTCGGCGACACTCACCTTCATGACGTGGAATTGTTCGACAATGAACTGGTGACTGGCCTGGGGTCGGCCCCTGTTATATACCGGGCCGGGCCGTGAAGGCTACGCTGGCCACAGTCAGTGTTGCCAGACCACAGATGAGGGTGACGCCCTGCAGGACGGGGTCAACTACGGGAACTGTCTGGTGCGCTGTGTGGTCCGGAAGGTCAGGGAACACCATAGTGGACCTGGGTTTTTTGTTTGTTTTTTGTTTGTGTTTTTTTTCCTAAATCTTTATCGGAGGCAAAGTGCCATCTGCAAGAGATTGTTACGTTAAAGAAGGAATTACGTTAATCCGACTTATGTGACATCCGGTTATATCAACTAGTCAAGAAAGGAGAGACGCCGTCAAACAAGAAACATGGCGTAGAGACGATACATGGCATATAGGTACATGTGCAGACATACATACATACACACACTCATAGCACTGGAAGGACATTTGGAGGGTGGACAGCTGCACAGCCTACGTGGAGGCTCCGCTGCCCACCTGCGACCTGGCTGGCGAAGAGGAGGCCTGTCACCCAAAGCGAGTCGTGGGATTCAGGCCCGACCTTGTATGTGTAGGTGTATGTTTTAAGTTAAACTTGGAAACCCCTAAAAGGGGAAAACCAAGCTGCTTGGAAAACAAGTAGGTAAAAAACCAAGCGCAATTTAAAAGGAAGTCCGTCCGTATTAGCCAAATTGGATCGGATCCTGTCTACCTAGTGTAAGATAACCTATATGTATGTGTTTTGCGACGTCGGTGAGGATTAGATGTGGAGCGGAGTCATGCAGCCAGTACGGAGTGTGGCACGTGTCATATAACTTTCATCAGGTTAGCTTGAATCTGGAAATGTAACGGAGGCTTTATATCTGTTCTGAGAGTTTAGTGTCTTGTAGGAAACGGAAAAGTAACTCGAGGAGTGCCGGGTGGTCATTCCCGAGGAGAGCTCGAAGCGAAAGTTGTGAATGGATCCTTGTGAAATACTGGGTGATGTAGCGACGGTGAGGAGCATATGCTGGACAGTCAAGTAAGATATGGGTGACGCTAAGGCGCACGTGACATGTGTTACAAAGTGGATGGCGGTGAGGTCTATGAAAAATATAATCGTGTGTCAGTTTGGTGTGTCCCAGGCGGAGTCTGGCGAGTGTCACCTCGTTCAGACGTGTGTGCTGGTTGGAGGAGGGCCAGCTGGAGAGTGTGGGCTTGATATCGTGTAGGTGTGTGGTGTTATGTGACCAGCAGTCCTGAATATATGTGTTAAATAAATTATTAGTGAGGGATAGAAGATCCCCTGGGGGCACCAGAGCTCTATGGTTGGCGGGGAGGTCGATCGCCGCGCGGGCGAGACCGTCAACCCTTTCATTTCCCGGGATACCCCTATGTCCGGGGATCCAGAGCAGGGTGAGCTGAAGGTGTGCGTGGTTGTCATTGCATAGGTGTCAGATGGCGTGGAGCGTGGGGTGCGTGGTGTTGTGTAGTGCCGCGAGAGCGTCCACGGAGGATCGTGAGTCAGTGCATATTGTAATAGGGGCAGTGATGTGTTGCGCAGTGATGTGTTGGAGGCAGGTGAATATGGCGACTAGTTCTGATGTGTATACCGAATGGTGAAGTGTTAATTTTGTTTGACCAGTGTCTGGCCCACCGCACCAGGCGGCTCCCGTACCATTGCTGGTACGCGAGCCGTCAGTGTAAAAGAAGGTGTGTTGTGGGTGGGTCTCTTGATATTAAAAAAAACTTAATTTGGACTTCGATGGGGGTGAGCAGAATTTTATTTTTCCGAAAGAGATACTCGAGTTTGGGGTGTTTCATGTGCCAAAATGGGAGAACGGGGGGGGGGAGAACCCGGTCAGGGGTAACCTTTGGAAATTTCAGTGTGGATGTGAGAACCTGTTTCAAGTGAATGGCAATGCTGTATTTATTTTTGTTTTTGGAACGCCGAACCGAGGGTTCAGTCCATGCCACATTGGAGGGGTGATTTAGCTGTGTTGTTGTCCTGAAGTGGTATCTGTCAAGTTGTAGTGTTCTGCGTTGTTGTATGCTAGGGAGGTTGGTGTCACCCCGGAGGCTAGTGATAGGTGTGGTGCAGTGTGCTCCGGTGATGAGGCGGAGTGCGTGGTTTTGTGTGCGTTCCAGTGACTTGGTGAGTGTTGGAGATATATTATCGAAGATAAACGCATTGTATTCCAGGATTGAACGAATCAGTGCAATGTACGTTTTGGTAAGAGTCGTCCTGTCTGCACCCCAGTCGCGACCGCAGATGCAGCGCAGGAGATTGAGTCGAACAGCGCAGCGCTGTTTAATATAGGTGATGTGGTGGCTAAATAAAGTCCTTTGTCGAGGATAATTCAGAGATATTTGAAAGAGGTTTGGAGGGAGATAATTTGATCGCGAAAGCGGAGCGGTTTGCTAGGCGGGATGTGTCTGGGAAGCCGGGAAAAGAGCATAGTGACCGATTTGGTGTGGGAGATCTGTAGCCCCCAGAGGGAGCACCATGAATTAATGTGATTCATGGCGAGTTGTACAAGGTGATTAGCTGAGTCTGCGGATGGGTGTGTACACCAAATAGCCAAATAATCGGCATAGAGATAATACTTTAGAAGGGGAGAAATTTGGGGAAGTTGTTCTAAGACGTCGTTGATCATAATAAGGAAGAGGGTTGGAGATAGGACGCTGCCTTGCGGGACGCCTTGGTCAAGAGTGTGGGACCGGGAATTAATGTTGCCGCAGCGGACGACGAAGGAGCGATTTTCTAAAAAGTTGGTGATAAAGGTGGCCATTCTGCCCTTGATACCACTTCGGTGTAATTTAATTCGAAGGGCAGAACTATGTACTTTGTTAAACGCGTAAGTTAGGTCTAAAAAAGGGGCGATGGTTTCGGATTTTTTCCCGAAACCACGCTGGATTGAATCCACAATTTCGATGAGGTTCTCAGTGGTGCTTCGCTTTGTTCGGAAGCCGCTCTGAAAGGGGGATATAATTTTGTTGTTTTCGAGATAGACTCCGATTCGTCCATTGACCATGCGCTCAAAAATTTTGCAAGCACAACTAGTGAGAGAGATAGGACGATAGCTAGAGGAGAGATGTCGAGGTTTAGAAGGCTTAGGTATAGGAATAATGATACTAGTAGACCAAGAAGGTGGAAAAGTGCCGTCAGTCCATAGTTGATTTAGCGCCGAGAGGAGGTTATCTTTACCCGAGTCAGAGAGATTTTGAAAGAAGAGATATGTTAGGTGATCAGGTCCAGGTGCCCTACTGGATACCTTGGAGAGGGATAATTTTAATTCATAGGGGGTAAAGGGTGCGTTGTAGGGTTCGGTGTTGTTTGAGTCGAAGTGGCAAGTAGCAAGGGTGTCGCGAAGAAATACGGTGGTGTGCTGTGAATATTGAGTGTTGGAAGATATGTCAGAGTAATAGGTGGCGAGGTGTTCCGCGACGGCTGTGGGCTCGGCTATGCGCTGCTGGTTAATCGTCAGTTGTGGGAATGCGCGGTGTGGGGCTCTGCCATTCGAAAAGGAGGGAAGTTGGGTCCAGATTTGGGAGATGGGGGTGTAACGGTTGAAGGTGTTCGAGTAAAGTTGCCAGCTGTGTTTTCTGGCCGAAAGGATAGTTTGCTGACAACGTAGTTTTGCATCGCGGGCTTCTACCATGTTTTGGAAGGTGAGGTTTTTCCGAAATTTGCGCTCAGCCCGCCGCCGTGAGGCGACGGCTCGTTTGCACTCGTCGTTCCACCACGGCACGGATTTATGGCCGGGTGGGCGACGAGTTTTGGGTACGTGCTTTTCTGCCGCGAGTAGTATGGTATTGAGCAATGCCGAAATTGGGGGGTGAGACTGGGGTGGGATAAGATTATCAATTTCCTGGGAGAAAGATGGCCATTTCGCTTTGCGAACATTCCAGTTGGACATAAAGAAACGGTCTGTAGGCTGGGCTGAGCGTTCGAGGGTGACGTGGATGGGAAAGTGATCACTAAAAAGGGGGTCGGGTTGAACGTGCCAGGAGAAGAGGGGTGAGATGGAAGTTGAGGCTAGGGAGAGGTCAATGGCTGACGGGCGGAACGGGGCGATGTCTGTGTTGTGTGTGGGTGTTTGGTCGTTTAAAAAGACCATGTTGTGGGTGTTGAGTAGTGTTTCAATGTGGCGTCCGCGCTGGGATGTGTTGTGACAACCCCATGCCTGGTGGTGGGCGTTGAGATCACCCAGCACCAGACAGGGGTGTGGGAGAAGACCGAAGAGATTGGATACAGAAGCTAGAGATAGTGTGTTTGCGTAGGAGGAAGATAGAGGGAGAGTACAGTAAGTTCTAGTTGTGCAATTTGAACGGATACTGCAATAAAATGTAGGTCATTGGGGATGGAGATAGGGCGATGGAGAAGGGTGTTCGAGACGAATAAGGCTACCCCGCCGTCGCGGGATGTAGTGTTTCTGTTTTGGGAATAAAGAGTATAACCGAAGATGTTAAAATTATAGGGGTCATTGTCGCGCCATCTAGTCTCCTGAACGGCGGCAATCAATGGTTTATTTCTGATGATATATTCCTTGAATTCTGCCCAATGGGATATGAGGGACCTCGTATTCCATTGGAGCAAGAATTCAGTGGTGGGTGTCTGCATTAGTGATGTGTTGTGTGGTGATCACGCCCTCGCAGGCGTGTGTGTGGCGGGGAAGGCAAGGTGGGATCGTCTGTTTCGTATGAAACTGACGAACCAGGTGAGGTGGAGGCCTGCTCTGGATCCTCGGGTGGGTCAGGGCACGGGGACCGGGAGCGATGGCGGTACTCCGGGGACTGAGACGGGAGGTAGCGGCACTGACGGAGCGGGGTGGACGAAGCCCTTGCCTGTGCTGGCGGGGCGGCTCGGTGGCGAAGGGGGGGGGTCGGGCGACAAAGTGGCCCGCGGCTAGGCGCGTGGCCTGAGTCGGGACGGCCTGTTGGTGGTGAGGGTTCCGGGTGTCAGAGGGTCCGGCGAGCAGGGGCAGGGGGCCCGCTAAGGAAGCCAGGCGAGAGGCCAGGGGCAGGGGAGGAGAGTGTAGGCTGGGGTCGTGCGGTCCAGCCCGAGGGGGGCGAGAAGCCGCCTCGGCCGAGGTCGGTCACAGGGGGGGGCAAGCGGGGCTGGGCCCACACCATCGGTGGTGTGGATGCAGAGGAGACTTGGGCGGTAAGTCGGCGCTGCTGGCGTTCCTTGGCTTCGAGCCATGCCGGGCACCGGGGGGATGAGGCTGGGTGGGGGCCCGCGCAGGACGCATACCGAGTGGCCTCGGAGGTACATGTTTCTGTGGGGTGCCCCTCGGCACATCTCCCGCAGACCGGCTCTCTGGCGCGGCAGGCCTTGCCCAAGTGGCCATACTTCTGGCAGAAGCCACAGCGAGACGGGGGCGGTGTCCATGGGCGGAGGGCGATGCGCAGATAACCGGCCATTATGTAGGCGGGCGGGGTCTAGGTCCGGAATCCCAGTTTTAGCACCGGGCCGAGGCGGGGACGGCGGCCGAGGCGGGTTACTTCACATACGCCCTGGTCCTGCAGCTCGGCCAGGAGCTCCTCTTCGGATATCTCCGTCAGCTCAGGGGCATACGCCGTCATGTGGGTCATGTTGAGTCGGTCCGCCGGTTCGACCTTGACTGGGCAGTCCATGAACCTCTCTAGGTTCATGAGCTGCCGGGCCTGGGAGGCCTCCCTGACCCGTACAAGGAGGGCCCCGGAGCGCAGGACCTTGGCGGACGCCCTCCGCCTGTCCATCTGTCAAGGTGACGGGCTATCCCGAAGGGGGAGGTGCGGGACCACGAGCCCTCCGTCCTAGTCACCAGGACGAAGGACTCCCCCTCCGGAGGGTCGCGGGGAGGGGGCAGGCGGGCTCCAGGCCGGGGGCGGCGTCCTCCGTCCTCCGAGGGGGGGCGAGGGTGTCCCCGGGCATACCGGGGCAGGGCGGGTGCACTTACACCAGAGGGGAGTGGGTGGAGTGTATGTGTGGATAAGGGCGCCCTGAAGGGGTGCAGGCAAGAAGGCACCCTGAGGGGATGCTGCAAGGAAAGATGTGAAGAGAGCTGGCGTGTAAAAGGGGAAGAAAGGCACAGAGTTTTGGAGGGCTGGGAAAATCGGTCAGAGGCGGGGGCAGTCACGCTCAGAGAACGCTAGCCCGATCCATTGAAACAGAAAGTTCCCTATGACCGATTCTAACCTATGGGGAGGGATGGGAAACAAACAGTCGAGGTTGGCCGCCGGTACAACTCGGTTTCCCGACGGTGCCCGAGAGCACCGCTAGGCAGAGAGGGAGTGCGAGTGGAGCTGCGACGGCTAGTCCGACGAGAACCGACTAGCGGCGTCGGCCGGCTAATCCGGCTGACAACCGACTAGTGGCGGGGGCGGAGCTTCCCGTAAATGTCC
>JAOTOM010002117.1:60000-90760 GCA_034440615.1 Ashinkailepas kermadecensis | reverse complement strand
AACACACGAAATCTCAGCACATGGCATCCAGAGACAGCGTACATATCGGACAACGCAGAAAAGGTCAGGAGCGCAATGAACCACCCAGTGCACACAGCGCACAGCACCACCCGGTGCACACAGTATAGTACCACCCGTGCATACAGCAGAGCACCCTTCCACTGCCCTGTGTTGTCCTGGTCTGTGCTGTCTTTTGCTGTCCTGCAGTGTCCGAGGCTGTATTCAGCAGTACGCGCTGTGTGTATCGGGTGGTGCTGGGTGTGTTGTATGTTCCGGGTGGTGCTGTGTTGTGTGTACCGCGTGATGGTGCGCTTTGCTGTGTGGTGAGTACCCGGCGGTACTGTGATGTGTGTACCGGGTGGAGCTGTGCTGTGTGTACCCGGCTGTGCTGTGTGGTGAGTATCGGATAGTACTATGATGTGTGTACTGGGTGGTGCTGTGTTGTGTGTATCCGGGTGGTACTATGATGTGTGTACCGGGTGGTGCTGTGTTGTGTGTACCGGGTGGTGCTGTGTTGTGTGTACCGGGTGGTGCTGTGTTGTGCGCACCGGGTGGTGGTGCGCTGTGCTGTACGGTGGGTACCGAGTGGTACTGTGACATGTGTACCGGGTGGAGCTGTGCTCTACTGTCCTCGTCTCCTATCCTGTGGACTGTCAAATCGGTTTCCTTGATTGCAGACAACCTGCTATCTCGCTTTTTCCTAGTCTAATGATTTCATTCGTGCCCCAAATTTCCCAACTTACCCAACCTTCTCAATCGATGGCATGGCATACCGGTGGGAAATTCATGCTTATGTAGATTCACATCAATTGATGAAAAGTCGCAATAAACAACAGCGACGTTTGTTCAGCAAGACGATGCACGATACACGACGATCATTGCTGACAGCAGCTGCTGGCCAGCAGCAGCTGCCGGCTGCTGCTGACAGCAGGAGCTGTTGGCCACCGCTCGGGGGCCGCAGAGATCAGTACCAGCCCCACTGCAGTGGCTTCGACCTTCGACCTTCGACCTTCGACCTATGCCATCCATGCTAGTGCCACTGCTGGTGCTGACGCTGGTGGGTGTGGAGGCGCTCAGTCATGTCCTCGATCCCCTGTCCCACGGCTTCTGCCCGCCGGCGGTTCCCAATGTTGCTGGTGCTCGTGCTGACGTTGGTAAGTGCGGCGTGTTCAGCTATTCCCCCACTCCCCTGCTGTGACATGCTCCATTATTATACCACAATTAATCGCAAGTCGTTTACTGTTAAGTCGCTTGGATCGGTATTCTTTTCCTGATATGTTTACGTGTGGAGCGGTTGGGTGGGATGGGCTGATCTGTTTGCGTGTGGAGCGGTTGGGTGGGATGGGCTGATCTGTTTGCGTGTGGAGCGGTTGGGTGGGATGGGCTGATCTGTTTGCGTGTGGAGCGGTTGGGTGGGATGGGCTGATCTGTTTGCGTGTGGAGCGGTTGGGTGGGATGGGCTGATCTGTTTGCGTGTGGAGCGGTTGGGTGGGATGGGCTGATCTGTTTGCGTGTGGAGCGGTTGGGTGGGATGGGCTGATCTGTTTGCGTGTGGAGCGGTTGGGTGGGATGGGCTGATCTGTTTGCGTGTGGAGCGGTTGGGTGGGATGGGCTGATTAGGGTGGAGCTTATTTTTTGAACTTTTGAAATATGATCTTCTTACCCTCTCAATTTGTTCCTATACATGAAATAAAAATTCAGGCAAAATATGAGCACAATTTAACAATATTTAGGGGTAGCTCAATGATGGTAAAGTTCCTGACACTCCAAAGCTGCAGCGCCCCTTTTATTTCGCATGCTACTGATAATATATTATTTCTGTTGATACATTTAGAACCCAATTTCAACTATTAAGTAAATTGACACTTTCTCCTATCATCATACACACAACATGCAATCATTGTGGTAAAATTAATGAAATCATTTTGTTGCTTTTTTAAAATTATTTTATTTTATTTATTTATTTTTTATTTACAAGATTCAGTACAAGACTGGGAACACATATAAAACCTTTAAGTTATAAAACTGTGCACCATTAAATAAGTAATTACAGTAGTAATGTGTACATACACAACATCTGTTATAATACAAGAGTAAAATGTTCGTTCAGCTAGACAATAAATGCTAAAATGAGATGTAGAGCTGACCAGGGAACACTTATCACCATATCATCAAAAAGTAAACACTTTACATAGGTGTATCACAGAACACTATTTGAAAATAAAAACTAAGTTATCACAGGCTCTGCTTAAAATCACAGACACCATGGGTGTGTAAACATGCTATATTATCACAGATTATAGAAGCATAATCATTGTGGTTCATATACAACCAAACATCCGAATTCCATTGTTTTGCTGATAATGCAAATTTTCCATGAATTTATATTCCAGACATGTTCAGACTTCTTTACTGTTTGGACTCATTGGACTGACTATGCTGATAACCGGTGCAGTGTTTCAAGTGTGTATCAAGTGTGTGTTTCAAGTGAGCGGTTGAGTGGGATGGGCTGATCTGTTTACGTGTGGAGCGGTTGCTGTCATTGATTCTTCCCGTGTTCTTGGTGTGATTGTCTCTGCTGTTATAATGAATATACTGTCTATATTACTTTTATTTTGAGCATCAGATGATGGAGAAGGAATGTATTACTACCAGGTATCCTGCCATCGGAAGATAACAGGAGAAACCCGCCAAAAAAACGAATTCAAAGTACAGCTCCTAAGACCGGGTGGACAGTCAGCGCAAGAGGGCGGTTTTTGTCGGGTGGTTTTCAGCATCTACGAGCGTTGTCGGGAAGCCACACTCGCGTGCAAAATCACCGTTAGGTTACTGCTAGCATTGTGCCGTTCGCACAGGCGGAACTTGGGTGTGCCTAGAACAGCCGCCAGTGTTTCCTGCCGCAGGGTAGGTATTAGTGTTTCGGCGCCAACGACTGGTCTCTGACCTGGCGTGGTCAATACCGCCGACCTCGTACGGTCGCCACAAAGAGACACCGCCGGTCTCGTAAGGTCGGCACAGATAACACCAGTCTCATAAGGTCGGCACAGATAATACCGGCCTCGTAAGGTCGGCACTAATCCGGCATCGAGGAACGACGGCGGAACCCTGACGAAGATATGGGTCCAGGATTGAGCCAAGAGGGGTAAAGAGCCCAGGTGGGTTTCGATCTCTTCATGCCCCCATCCCCTCCGAGCCTGAATATCTATTGTGTTGTTCTATTTTGGCAAAGGGTTTACGAAAAATAATTCAATATTGTGTATGTAATGGCTCAATTTCACTAGCATCAACTACGCGCCCAGACATGGCTGGCTATGCTGGTAAGTAACACGTGACCGGCGGGGGCCAAACCCCGCCGGTCTATGCGGATACGGATCGCTGTCTGCATTCGATCAAACGTATAATACTATTTGGATCTCGCAGTTGTCAGCACGCACTACACATGGCAAGCACTGGTAGCGACTTCGAATCAAAGCTTGGAGAAGCTAAGAAAGGTGCGAGCCTGTATTGGTCTCCCATGTCCTGGCAAGACAGCGTTCGAGTCGCTTCACGCCACCGCATTCAGCCCCCGGCTGGGTGTGTCAGTTGTCAATTGGCTGGATAATGCCGGGGAAGAGGGTCCGGGGCGGCCGTGTCCGTCGATTGGCGGCATGTAAAACTGTCGGTCAAAGTTCTGCCGTTGAATTAGAATGTCCGAATGGGATGGTGGGGCCGGGGTTCACACAAAAATCCTTGCTTAGCGTATGATCCTGGTCCATGAAGTCACCCCGGCAAATATTCTGGCAAAATATATATCAATTGCATTTAAGTCTTCAGATCAATGCTAATATTTTAAACTAGTGTTTTGGCATGACAATATCTCGAAACAACAGTCCTTACACACAACTATGAGCCGCAACTATAGACGCAAATCCCACCCCCAGGCTGCAGGCACAAACACAAAGCCGATGGTTACCAAGATCAGGAAGAACGATGCTCCAAAACTGGCATCACCGCTGCTCCCTCGGCACTCACGCGAGCCAGATCTGTGTAGCGCACCGACAAAGCCATCAGCCGCAGGTCCCGCTGCGACACATCACGTCTGCGGTGGGTGACTCTCTGGACAAGCTGATCCGGCTCCCGGAAGGGATAATCTCTAAGCTGCTGGCATTTCCTCCGGCTCACTTTTCCAGCTCAGAGGATTTCCTACAGCATTCAAGGACCAGGAACCCCGACAATTTGTACCAATGGCCGGGCGCTCAGTGTGCATGTGGTCACCCTGTGCCACAATGTCCTTACAGCCAGTGACATTGCTACGACGGCATCGCCAATTTCAGCCCATATCATCAGCCGAAATATATGTGGAATTCGACAAACAGACCGTCGGTATAGCCAGATGACTAACGGGGCGGCTCCTCCGCTTACGATGGTTTTCGTGGGAGCGCTAGAAGAACGGGCGCCAGCACAGCCAAAAAATGAACCAGTCATATAGCTCAGGTGCACCGACCATGTGCTCGAAATATGGACCCACGGCAGCGGAAATATGGACCCACGGCAGTGGCGACAGAGGGATGGCGACAAATATAAACAAAAAACCTTCATAACCAATGGCTATCCCCCCCCCCCTCCCCCCGCCTCAGTGAATCGTTACATTCACCAGATCTGCCATGAGGGGAGAAACAAAACCGACCGGAAACACAAAAAGAAAGATGGAACATACATCGGGCTGCCATAAGTTGCTCCTGGCTACCCTCCCATTATCATGGGCGAACAAAAAACACAAACCTTAATATTCACCTGGTCACTTCAGATCTGGAACGCGCAAACATGTCGCGTATGCAAAAATACGCGTTTACTCGTGTCATGCCGGTCTCAAGGGCAATTGCAACACACACACACACACACACATACACACACAGAGAGAGAGAGAGAGAGAGAGAGAGAGAGAGAGAGAGAGAGAGAGAGAGAGAGAGAGAGAGAGAGAGAGAGAGAGAGAGAGAGAGAGAGAGAGAGAGAGAGAGAGAGAGAGAGAGAGAGAGAGAGAGAGAGAGAGAGAGAGAGAGAGAGAGAGAGAGAGAGAGAGAGAGAGAGAGAGAGAGAGAGAGAGAGAGAGAGAAAGATATTGATATATATATATATACATATATTTATATATCTATATATATAAAAAAAAAATATATATATATATATATATATATATATATATAGATATATAAATATATCTATATATATATATATATATATATATATATATATATATATATATATTGTTATTTCGAATAACATATTTTCAACTAATTTTGAGCATGTGATTATATTTCATGTCGGATAACCAACAATGATGATGACCGTATCCCGACCAACCCTCATAGCCAGCATAGTACACTTTCATAAAATTAGAATTAATAAACCTAGGTTTGGTCAGTCATGATCAAATGAACTCAACGGCTCGACGAGAACCGTCAAACGCACCATTCTTTACCCGTACGGCATGCCTACGTAGTAAACATTCAGATCCGATAAGTTGTTCTACTTGTGTGTGGTGTCCCTCAGGGAAGTTTGCCCCAGCTTTCCAAATGAAATAAATTTATGAAAACCTCGTCGGAAAAATATCAGGCAAGATATCTTCTTCCCAATTTGTACCTGCATCTATGGTCTGAGGTAACCTTTGGAAGGTGATGCGATGGATTCCCACAACCAAGCCACAACTATGGTCGTTTGACCACACTCTTGCAACACCCTTCACATTTGGCAGAATTCCAAGGTCAAACTTGTTGGTCGGCTATCAAATGTTGAACATGTACTGGGCAGTTTGTAACAACGAATCCTATTTTCTTCACAAGGCATCGCGACATAATCCGTGCTTGTTGGCAATCCATACCACGCATCCGAGCACTCGGTAACATCAATCCAAGCAGGGATGTGGACTTCTGAACGTTATTGGGGTGTGTGGCATACATGGGCGGCAAAACATGGAGGCAATGGGCGGGCAGAAATGGATTGGGGGCCCGCCAGACAGGGTTCCATGTTAAATGTTGAAATGATCGGGTACAAAGCCAACATTAGGTGTCCGAGTGCCCTCCAAATGATATCAATCCACACCCGCGAATCCAAGCACGTTAATAGTCTAAAGGCGGGCCAGGTAGTTCTCCGACTCGTATGCAGGATAGTCGCGTGACCATACGTTGTCGATTATGTCAACACACACGTGTACTGGAGCACGGCAGATAATGTATTGTACAGCAGCACCATCGCGCCAATGACATCGTGTGTTGGAGCCAGACAGCCAACGACATCGTTTGTTGGATCCAGGCAGCCAATGACATCGTTTGTTGGAGCCAGGCAGCCAATGACATCGTTTGTTGGAGCCAGGCAGCCACCACTCAGAGCTGGGCTCCCACAGGTGCTGGCACGTTAAGCTGCCGACAGAGAGCCGCACCTGAGGAACACCTCTTGAAGGGCACTTCCGACCCGTTCCTGAACTTGCTGCAAAACAGAGGTAAAATGGAGCCGGTGGCAAGTACAACGTGCTGAAGCACAACGTGTGATGAGGGGTCATTGCATAAATAAATTGGAATTATTAGCTTTCGTATGAGTAAGTACTTGCATGTAACGCGGGTGAAAATATACAAGTCAGAAACGAGAACAGCACGGATGCTGGCGTACTTTTGAAGTTGAAACGCTTCCCGTGCCGGTGGACGAGCCCAGGCTTCGGTGGATTTTGTGGTTTTCCCAGGCGCATCATGGCAGATCCATATTGAACACAGCCCAAACGATGGGCTGGTTTTGTTTGTTGCCCTGCACTAGCACTGACGACACCGACATTCCAGCCACAACTGTCACCAGTGCGCCATGTTGTTCAGCTGTTTGGCCGCGGGCGCCTGTAGCTCGGTGAACCTGACGAAGACACCGGCGTCATCGCTGTGGCCGAGGTCAGACAGTCCGTTCAGATGGCTCGCGATTGTTGCCACCTCGTGCGCCGGCGCTCGTCTCACGGCGCCTTTGCGACATCACTGAGGCGTTGCTGACAAGCTACGGCTGCCACCTCTGTAGTTACAGTTATTGCTCGCGGCTGGTGCGGAGCGCCACCCGTCGGCACCGCTCACGTGGCGCTCATGCTGCGCTCACGCTACGCTCACGCTGCGCTCACACGCGGGTCGCTTCACAGAGCTCGCGCGCGCTCGTCGTCGGCATTGGCCGGTTAACTGCCGACGATAACAACGGAAACGCCACGCCCGCATACGCTCTGAGATGTGCTCGGATGCAAGGCGCAGAACACGGCGCGTTCTCACCGGGCACAGCGCGATGAACACACGAAGCGCGCCAGTGCACCGCTGGACACCGTTCACGCAGCTGGAGAGAGGTGCGTTGTGAACCATTCCATGCGCGGTCACGTCCAATCGACCTTTTTGTGCTGATGCGAGGGTTGAATCTGCCAATCCGACCAATAGTAGTGGAGTGAGCTGATTCTCTTTGAATTTAGAGATGCAATGAATCAAGGGTAGGTTTGAAGTTCCCAGTCCAAGATCTCTGGGTCACCAGTGATCCCATCCTAAGGACTGCGATGCCAGGATATTTGGGACGCAAACCCAAACGCACCATGGTTGTTACTATATGGATTTGGTTGGGTGAAGTGCCAAATTACCTTTTTGATGGTCAAACCTGCCCCGAAAACCATTTGCGTCCAGTGTGCACCCACATGCCCAATAGTTAAGCTTCAGCCTGATTGGGGGGAGGCAAATCGATGATTGAGGGGGACAAATCAATGATTGAGGGGGCCAGTGGCCCCTAAGCATACACAAAGTGATACCCTGTAACGAGCGTATAGAAGATCAGTGAAGAGTGCTGCGATTGCTTTCCCTCACACACTCGTGTTTTGAGCTGGCTAAGGACATTCACCTGAATTGGAAACATCTCAGATGGCGTAGCGCATATTCCGACCCGACTCACAACACGCCGCATAATTAACAAACCTTCTTTCACCTGGAAAGCACAATGTTGAATAGATGACGTGTCTCAACCAGGAAATAAATGATAAGTGAAGCTGCACAAATCAACGACCTTCGCACCATAACATTCACACTTCACGCTTACTCCGATGGACCAGAAGTTCTGCACTCCCGACCGGCGCAAGTCGCTCTCGGAAGCGCTTCGGCAGCGACACAAACGGACAATCTTAACAACAAACGTTCAGTTAGCTGTCACCAGGTGGAAGCTGTGCAGCTCGGCTGATCTCTCCAGCGTTGGTGCACTGTCAGTCTTTCACTCCCACAACTTGTGGGAACCTATCCTAAGGCACCGCCGTGAGAGAAGATCGATGAAATAGGCGGCGGGATCACAGCAGCATCTTCAAAAACTCTGCAAACGAAAAATGGTGTCTTAATGTCACGCGAGACCATGCGATCGAGGTAGCAGCGGGTGCTATTTGAACGCCATTGCAACAGGGGACGAATGGTCTAGGGGTAAGATGCTTGTCTCACAATCGAAAGATTGTGAGTTCGAATCTCACCTGTCGCTACTCTTCGCCCGCGACCAATCGGCGTGAGAGATTGGCGACGCTATATGACTCAACGGTCGATGTGTCGTAAAACCAATAACCAATCATTGCAACCACACTCGCTTTAAAGGCGGCGCAAATGACATTCATGGTCCGGCACGCCTCTAAAAAATATCCCCCCCCCGAAGCAATTACTGGCGGATCTTATGCGCATGGATAAAAAACAGTTCCCTTCGGCCAGTGGCGAAGCCAAGGGACCAAGCCAAGTGCCGGCTCTCTGTGAAGCTGCCTAGATCGCGAGAAAATCATATGTCCCTGCGGTTTTTGGCTAACTATCTGGTGAATAATTTCTAATCCGTGCCAAGCACAGCGAAAGCGATCTGACTGTGCCCCTCTACCGCTGAAAATTCCATAGAAATGATCACACGAAACAGCGACTTCTCTCAACAGCTAGGAACGTTTTGATCAGAAAATATTGGTTTAAAACGATCACGTTGATGCGATTTATCAAAACCAAAGGACTTTTCCATAGTTCATAGAACTTCTTTTTAAAAAAATATTTTTGCCTTCACAAACCGATTTTGTCCGTCTCAACGCGGATTTATGGATCTATCCATCTAGCGACGTGATTTGAATTGTGTTGCAGCTATCCTCGGCAATGTGGAGCAATATTATCAAGCATCGTTATTTTCCGCCACGGGCACCGACACTTCTATGAAGGAATAAACGTCCGGATCAGCAGCTACGTCTTCATAGCCACCAGCAATTGATCCATCTTGCATGGTCAGGGGATTGCTTACCAAGACGTCGGCGGATTCCAAGGAACACCTATCGTTGATACTCTTGTTTGAATGGCTCATGCCGCCGTTAGTTTGAGGGGTGACATCCCATCCCCCTCAATATCCGTGAAATTTGGAATGAAGCATGTGCTAGTTGCAGGGAAATAACGTGTCTGGAACGTTGACATGCCCTCATCTTCCTATCATGGTGTGGTCTCTGCTTGTTTGACGGCATTCCTTGGCCACTGCGCACATCCCGATACTTCTATTGATTTTCATCACCAGTTTATAGCGCATCCATCAACTGCTTCAATCATGCTATTTATATACGTAGGATTAACACGCTAATATTAGCTGCATAACATAACAGCACATATGCACCAACAACACCAACAACAACAACCGCACTACAGCTTTACAACACGATCGTCAACTGTATCAGCTGAATTGAAAACTCATTGGACACTAACGTTTTCCACCAACATATGCCTGCGACCACTGACCGATGCGCGCGAACATTTCCCACTGCAGGTATAAGAGCTGCTGCGGCTGTGCAGCATGATGGTCAAGTCGCCTCTTTGATTGCGCTTGCCCGTCCCAACTGACCTTCGTAGTCGATTTTGCCGTCTTTGTCCACGTCGGCCGTCCTGATCAATGATGTGAGTTCTGACTCTGTCATCCGCTCGTCGATCAGATCCATGGCACGCTTCAGCTCGTCCTGGGAACGGCAGATCGGCAGCTGGTCAGGAGCAGGTCAGGAGCAGGTCAACAGCTGGACAAGACTGGAACGGCAATTCCAGCTGGACTCGGGGAGTGCTGCTGCTCGCCCTGGGGATTATAGATGGCTAGTAAGCATTCGGTTTCTCTGAGTGCTTGAATGGGAAGCTCACACTTACTAGAAAGCTGCTATATTCTGACAATAAGAAATACAAGTCCAGACAACCATGAGAGGACCAAACGGGTGTTGTGAGAAAACGGGTGGTGTCAGGATTGTATGCTGATTATTCAATAGTGCGTTTGAGCCTTTTAAGTCTTCTGGTTGCTTCCAATGGGCTATGCTTTTGAGTGGGAAGTGTCCTCTCAATGTCGGCTTTGTCCCACAATAATTTCAACTTTAACATGGACCCCTATGGAATGTGTCCTTTCCCAATTCGTTTTGCCCTGTCCATTTTCTCTGTGTATTGTGCCCCCCCCCCCCGTACCCTAATACTTTTCAGAACTGAACACCCCCCGGCTAGCATGACAAAACACAAATTGTGCTTCTCTAGGGAGAGGATGGATGTTCGGTGGTTGGTCTCACCATCCGCCGGCTACCTTGCTAATCTGACGTACAGACTTGTAATCTGACGTACAGACTTGTAATCTGACGTACAGACTTGTAATCTGACGTACAGACTTGTAATCTGACGTACAGACTTGTAATCTGACGTACAGACTTGTAATCTGACGTACAGACTTGTAATCTGACGTACAGACTTGTAATCTGACGTACAGACTTGTAATCTGACGTACAGACTTGTAATCTGACGTACAGACTTGTAATCTGACGTACAGACTTGTAATCTGACGTACAGACTTGTAATCTGACGTACAGACTTGTAATCTGACGTACAGACTTGTAATCTGACGTACAGACTTGTAATCTGACGTACAGACTTGTAATCGAATGGTTGGGCATGTTGCTGGGATCAGAACGAAGATGATCGGTTCGGGGCAGCATGCGTGCAACATATAGTATCAAATGTGCTGCGAATACAATGCCTTTTTCACGGCTACAAAACCAACTCTTCCACAGTTGCCCTGCTTCGTGCACTTTGCAACACCAACGTTTTCCTTGGGCAACACCAACTTTGGCGTTTGCAACACGGAGTTTGTCGATACTCTTCCACCCACGGTGACCAGCGACGCTCTCTGGGACCGATAGTCAACGGGCGCAAATAACCAAACACAGCGTCGCCGCGGCCCTTTCTCCCGTCGGCAGCTGATTGCAGCCAATGTCGTTACCATGGTGATGTAGCCGTTGCCGTCCTTGTCGAACAGGCGGAAGGCGGCGAACAAGTCGGTGGACAGGTCCGCGCTCCGGTCGGTCGAGGAGAGGGTCTGCATCTTGAGGAACCACTCGATGAAGGCGTCCTCACTAATCAGACCACCAGCTGCAAAGCACCGATACTCACTAATCAGACCACCAGCTGCAAAGCACCGACACTCAATGACGTCTTTTGTTAGCTTTTTAGGTTGAGTTAGTTTTTCTAGTTTTAGTTAGTGTTTCTAGTTTTAGTTAATTTTTCTAGTTTTAGTTAGTTTTTCTAGTTTTAGTTAGTTTTTCTAGTTGTAGTTAGTTTTTCTAGTTTTAGTTAGTTTTTCTAGTTTTAGTTAGTTTTTCTTCTAGTTTTAGTTAGTTTTTCTACTTTTAGTTAGTTTTTTTTTCCAGTTTTAGTTCGTTTTCCCAGTTTTAGTTGTTTTTCATAGTTCTAGTTCTAGTTCTGTCTTTTAGCTTTAGTTCAGTCAGTTGTTTTTCACATAAACACAACATGTGCAACGTGACACAAACATCGCATCCTTCCACGAAGCACACCACATCCGCATTACAAAAACACACATCGTCCTAGCATTCAAACCCAGTGAACCGCCTAGCCTCGTCAGCGATACGACCAGCAGACATCTATCCCATTTGGCGTCGCAGTAGACACCGTTGCCGACAATTTATTGTCCTCAGGCGACAACTTTGGCGTTCTTGAGGAATGGTTAGCTGGAAATTACGCTGCTCCGTGGCAAAGCGACGCCACTGATTTTGGATTGGGAGGGGTGGTGGGGGAGGGCTTTAGGTCGATTTTTGTTCATGCGAGGCCATAGGTGTACTATGAAATTATCGAAATCCAACCACTTTCCGCTTAAAAAGAGGCCACATTTTAGCTGCTTAGAACATTCGTTTATGCGACAAAATTTGCGCCCTGATTTATCGTTGGCAAAAAATATCAGCGTTCATTGACCTCTGACCATCAGCAGAAAGGAGCAATAGCTTACCCGCTTATCTGGAATACATACACGTGCATATCAGCTTCCACCAACGACCATGCGCCAGTTCGTATGCATTAAGATACTCTCGCACACGGTTAGATGTACTTCTATTTGATTTCGCCTTGGAAACGTCCAATGCATGGATGGAAGTCTTCGTTACAAAACACAAAAATCACTGCGTTGTCTACTGGTGCGCTAAGCATGTGAATTCCGTTGTTATATATTTCGTGCTGTTACAATTCGGTTGTCATATGTTGGAAAAACAATGGTCTTTGTCAATAGCAAAACACATGGTACATGGTTCTTGGAACTTGCTCAGCATCGATCTAATACATTTATGTTATGGAACACATCCAAAATAAGTGTACTATTGTTGGTTTTGTTTTTCACTTTCTAAGACACTTATGTATATGACCAGCTTGAACAGTGTAGTTGGTCCAGGGAATCCTAGCATCCCATGCGCAATCAGTACTTTTTATATTTATGCTCATTCAAGTCGATCCTTGTCTTGCCACCCTGGCATATTGCTGCTATGATTTTGAATTCAGAAGGCGGGCACCTTTTACGTTTACCCCTACTACCCAGTGTGCCCCCTCCCCAATCTCCAGATCTTGGTGGTAATGCCGATGTCCCTACTCATGAGCTAGTTGACACCGTCGTCCATGACAGCCGCTGAGGTTGTTTCCCTTCTGCCCCCAGCGACTCACACACTGACCTCCCCGTGTCTTATCCCCTATCCCTTATCCCTGATCTGACCCGTCTGCTCCCAGCGCCTCACCCTGTTCGCCAGCCGAGTTCATGAGGTCGACCACCATCGAGTCGTCGACGTCGATGTCCAGTTTGTGCTGCAGCATGCTCTTCAGCTCCGTCGAGGTGATGCTGCCGTCGCCATTCTCGTCCGTCAACCGGAACACCAGCTTCAGCTCTGCAAATGGCAGGACGGAGTAAGCATGATCACCAGCTTCCGCTGTGTGAATGCGAAGATGAAAAGACGATGAACGCGAGGCTCATTTCATTAGTTAGTTGTGTTAGTTTCAGGACACGTGCATCAAGCGCAAAGATCATGGGTGATGGACAGGGTAATAAATAGTTGGTAATTTTGGCATCCAGAACGTTATCATCCCTAGACAATTATCGCCTCATTTTCCTCATGTGAAGGTTGAATGGTCCTGCTTGACAATCAACTGCTCTGCTCAACATTCACTGGAAAATGCACGCTACAATTAAATGCCATCGGTTGGAAGACAAATATCCGCTCCATATTCAAGCCCCCCCCCCCCCCAAAAAAAAAAGAAGAAGAAATATTATCTCCACATCCAGGATTAGATAGCACAAATCCAAACCTTGTGATGGACTACAGCGAAGTGCTAAGATTGGTTCTGGTGGAAGGAACTGAGCCGATAATACTGGAATTTCTGCAATTTCCCTCCCTTCACCTCAGTTGAGATAGCTACGTGATCTAGGTTGGACCATGCATAAGTTATGCCTGGATATTAACACGCGCCCTGGAGGGCCTCTGAAAATTACGCGCACTGGGGGGGGGGGCGGATTCCGCCCCCCCTCTAAGATCTCGGCTCCTCTAAAGCTGGAGGAACAAAATTCGCAGGGTGGATGGGTACGGTAGTGAACTCTATTGTGTGCCAATTTCATGACCTTAGGTCAATATCTTCAAGGTCAAATGAGGTCACATTTGTCAAAATTTTCTTGTTTTGCGTGGCTTGGCTTGTCATTATTATGGATCGCTGTGATTGTGTTTAAATGCTCGAAAATTGGCATCAATGCTGTTTTGGACATTACTAATGATGCAATACAGATGCTAGACCCGATATTTGACCTCAGGTCACCTATATAGCAGCACTTTATCAGGTCAGTTACCTGTTCCAGCTACCGGAACCTCGGGCAGCTCGGCGTAATCGGCTTCGCGAAAAAAGGAGTGAAGTACATGAATAAAGTATGGAAATGCAATGACAAACAGTACATATGACAAACAGTAGTGCATTTATGACAACATTTCAGTTGACCAAGTTTGGTTCCATTAACCTGTCATGAACTTGACCTGACTTGACCTCGGTGACCTGACATGATCTTGAAACTATATAGCATATCAATATACATCAAACAAGTCGTTAGTATTGCCAAGAACTTTTCCCTTTTGCGGATATACGGGAAGCGCATCAGCGCCGATTTTTGTGATCTGGCGCTAATAAATGTTTTTGACTTTAACGGCCCCTAACTCGAAAAATGTTCAGCCTATTTCCATTTTTCTTGCTTCAAACGACGCGCCGGGCATTTCTAAGCAGGTACGCAGAAAATCGCGTATATCGACCGGTAAAATCTGCAGTTATGTACGAAAAACCGGAGGGGTGGGCGGATTTCGCCCCCCCCCCCTCCAGTGCGCGTGTTAATGTCGTGGGAGAAAACAAGCAGGAATGTCAGCTTTCAACAGCTCACCAAATTCTACCCCGCGTAACCTGACATATGCCGCACTCGCAGTGCGCTGTGACGTAGCACCAGACGGACTGTCACAACATGTGGCTAAACTCCATCGAATCGATTCGAACACAAGGAATGCAAGTTTAAAACATTTTGTGTTCAATTATAGACATCACTGGCCTTGTCTTGCCTGATCTAGGTCGTTGTCATTCTACGATGTATCGAATTCGTCACGTGACTGGCTGCTGATGAGGGGGTGAGGTTCTGATGAGGTGAGGTGACGTTATGTGATTCACCCAGGGAGCGTGAAGGGTTTTTCGCACCTCATAGGCTCACTATTGTGGACAGACTACAGTCTCAACCATGGGGACAAAAGGTTGAATTATCTGGGGTCATGAGTCGCTGCCACTCACTGTGAATCAGTATCAGATGGATGCAGCAGGGAAAACGGCAGGTCGGTGCTTTGGTGCACACAGGTGGACCCTTCGTTCCAGTTACCGGTAAGGAATTCTACCAGTTTTGGTGTTCTTGGCTATCCCAATTGTTCGGAAAGTCCCCAGTAGCTATTCGTGTGGGTGCACCTAATTACCTTTTCAAGCGACATATAAATGCACTGTACGGCCATCATCGAATTATCAAGTAATGCTTCAAGCAATGTAGTCATCCTTAGGAACGCTGCTGGCATCGACTAGCCAAATGTAAACAAAGCAATGCACACACTGTAACCGTGCTCCGACAAGCAGCTCACAGAACACGGCTACAGTGTCCAAGGTTAGCATTTTATCTAGGTCTTCGAAGGTCATCCGACATGATATTTCAAACTATATGATTTGAAATGCTTCACCACCGCGCGGTCCATGGTGATGCTGGCCAAGCCTCCACCAATCACAGCTCGCCGCCTCTGGCTGGTAGGCGCGCGATACTGACCCGCACCACTCGACGAACGCCATCGGCTTCACACCTGTGTAAAGCCTATAATGCCGCCGAACGGTTAGGTAGGTTGGCTACAGTTTGCCTTGCACGGGTCTCCCAGGTTCCGATACGAAAATGTCAGTAGACGAACTTGCGTGTAAACCGTAGATAGGAAATGTCGGTGCGATGGATAGGAAACGTTTGCTTTGCACCTAGCACACACTCCCTCAAGTATGGATTAAAATATTGGGAGACAACCGACATTGGAACCGGAACTTTCTCAAAGTTTGAGGCCGGCAGGAGAGGGGGCGGAACCATTTTGAAGTTGCTTCTTTTTGTGCCATGGGCGTCACCTCAGTGGGAGGCGGTTTTCCCAATCTCAGAACATTTTGGCTTAACTTCTGAAACTTTTCAGTTTTCCAGAAAACAAATTGGGACAAATTGGAACAAAAAGCTTCATTTAACCATCCCTCCCCAAGCTTCGAAGGCCAAGCAACTCACTGCAACGGCCATAGAGCCAAATGTTAAACTGGTCCTAAGTTTGATGGAGGCACTGCTCCTCTGCCTGCTGGTCTACGAGCCCTTGCACGCAGGCGTGTCAAGCAGGCGTGTTAAGCAGCCACACCTAACACTCAACTCAACCAAAGGGTTCTTTGGAATATTTACATTTCGGAGGGATCCCCTGGGTTAGTTAGGATGTACATCGAAACTGACCAAGTGTGTAGGATGTCTAGGTTTGTATGTCATGCCCATTAAGCTCACGTCATGCCCATTAAGCTGGCACTCACCATTAAGCTCATTCTCTGACACCTTTGTCACCAGGTCCTGCAACGGAATAGAGGCTGTTACTGCTTGGCAATGTGTCAACGCGACTATACCACTGTGGCAGATTGTGACAGGTTGTGGCAGGTTGTGACGGGTTGTGGTAGGTTGTGGCAGGTTGTGACGGGTTGTGACATGCTGTGAAGGATTGTGACGGGTTGTGACAGGTTATGACGGGTTGTGACAAGTTATGACTGGTTGGGACAGGTTGCATGACGACCAAAGGCATTCGAAACCAAAACCGGATAACAGATAACTGATCATTCACCAGCCCCACTGGCGGATCCAGGGGGGGGGCATTCCGGCCATGCCCCCCCCCCAAGCGCTTCAAAGGGGGGCCATAGTGTCTTTTGCCCCCTCCCCCCCAAACCAACAAAAGTAAACTGAATTAAAATGCAGTAACCTTCGCTGAGGTTAAAAAATAGCGTTCCGGGTGAAATAATCTCCAATTTTAAAGGTATTTTGTTATAATTGTTTGGTCAGCCGCCCCCTCCCCCTCCCCCCGGGAGGTGGAGGGGGATGCTGACGCCGTAAACCGAAAGTTGCCCCCCCCCCAAACCGGTGGGCTAGATCCGCCAGTGATCAGCCCGATACACCTACGCAGAGTCAATGAGAAACAGTTGCGCTTAATAGGTATATTGAAACACTCACTTTTGCGAGCCTTATATCCTACCGACTTTAAGTCTTTGAAGAAAGTCAAATATCACAAAACGAGTAACAGCTGAAAACAGCGAGTTTCGCCAGGCAAAACAGCGAGTTTTCGCCAGGCGTGCCGAATACGCATCTCGCCAGCATCATTGAGGTGTAACGTGCACTGTGCAGTTAATGAACCACGGAGGTAATGACATTGAACATCAAGCTCTTCCTGTCAGGAGGGCAGGAGTGATTTGCAAGTTATTCAAGCACCGCCCGCGACCAGTCGGGTGCCATATTCAGGGAAGCATTGGTGTCGCCTCGGCGGCGGACGGACGAAGACGAGCCCCCCCCCCACACCGACTTTGTGAAATCTAACCTTACGCCTATGTGTTGCATGGGAAAATCTACCTAAATCCCCCTTTCCTCCGCTCCCTCCCATATCCAATATATGTAGTGACACCCACGCAGGGAAGGACCCAGCTAATCATATGTCAAAGCCAGGGAAGGGCCCGGTCGGTGTCACAGCCAGGGAAGAGCCCGGTCGGTGTCATAGCCTGGGCAGGGCCCGGCCAGTGTCACAGCCAGGGAAGGGCCCGATCAGCGTCACAGCCAGGGAAGGGTCTTTAAGTAGGCTCAGCAAGTACGGCGTCAAACTCTTTGTATGATAACTGTGAGACATTAATTGAGTGATAATTATACCCTCCACGATTGGCGATTCGGGAGACATTACGGATAGTTAGAAATAATGAAGGGCGATGGCCATGAACACCATGATTATACCATGCTGAATAGGGACATGCCATCGAATAAATCAGCGAAAAAGCTTTCCGCTGACAGCCAGGATCGCACGGCACGCAATCTCGCATGTTGGGGTTACTGGAGGACAAAGGGAGAAATCCTCTCAGTCCTTCCAGAAAACGCCCGTGGAGCAGATTAATCCATAACTCTATACCATGGAGTCATTATGGCCAGCAGTTCCTTGCGTCACGTGGTATAAGTGTCACGTGAGCACACTGTCTGCAGCAGGCAGCACAGGTTGCAGGTGGTAGCAGCTCAAGAGCCAACCAACCACGCAACAGCACCGCCAACAGCAACTCAAGAGCCAACCAACCACGCAACAGCAACGCCAACAGCAACTCAAGAGCCAACCAACCACGCAACAGCAACGCCAACAGCAATTCAAGAGCCAACAACGTAACAGCACGCCAACAGCAATGCAAGAGCCAACAACGCAACAGCACCGCCAACAGCAATGCAAGAGCCAGCAACGCAACAGCACCGCCAACAGCAATTCAAGAGCCAGCAACGTAACAGCAACGCCAACAGCAATTCAAGAGCCAACCACGCAACAGCGAATTGTGACGCGGGAGTGGGCATCAGACGTCAGACATCAGACGTCCGCCACCGTGTGACATGACAGTCAGAACCCTCCGCCGACGGCGCCGGCGGGCAGGGTCTCGCGGCGCCTCTGACCGCTCGCGGCGGCTGCTAACTGCACCTGACTGTGTACCCGGCCAGCCCAGGGTCGAGCGGCGCCTCTGACCGCTCGGGGCGGCTGCTAACTACACCTGACTGTGTACCCGGCCAGCCCAGGGTCGAGCGGCGCCTCTGACCGCTCGCGGCGGCTGCTAACTGCACCTGACTGTGTACCCGGCCAGCCCAGGGTCGAGCGGCGCCTCTGACCGCTCGCGGCGGCTGCTAACTGCACCGGACTGTGTACCCGGCCAGCCCAGCGGCACACTTGGTGACCAGCCCATTGGCAGTCTGATGCCACCTGGCGACCAGCCCAGCGGCAGTCTGATGCCACCTGGTGACCAGCCCAGCGGCAGTCTGATGCCACCTGGTGACCAGCCCAGCGGCAGTCGGATGCCACCTGGTGACCAGCCCAGCGGCAGTCTGATGCCACCTGGTGACCAGCCCAGCGGCAGTCTGATGCCACCTGGTGACCAGCCCAGCGGCAGTCTGATGCCACCTGGTGACCAGCCCAGCGGCAGTCTGATGCCACCTGGTGACCAGCCCAGCGGCAGTCTGATGCCACCTGGTGACCAGCCCAGCGGCAGTCTGATGCCACCTGGTGACCAGCCCAGCGGCAGTCTGATGCCACCTGGTGACCAGCCCAGCGGCAGTCGGATGCCACCTGGTGACCAGCCCAGCGGCAGTCGGATGCCACCTGGTGACCAGCCCAGCGGCAGTCTGATGCCACCTGGTGGCCAGCCCAGCGGCAGTCGGATGCCACCTGGTGACCAGCCCAGCGGCAGTCTGATACCACCTGGTGACCAGCCCAGCGGCAGTCTGATGCCACCTGGTGACCAGCCCAGCGGCAGTCTGAAGCCACCTGGTGACCAGCCCAGCGGCAGTCTGATGCCACCTGGTGACCAGCCCAGCGGCAGTCTGATGCCACCTGGTGATCAGCCCAGCGGCAGTCTGATGCCACCTGGTGACCAGCGCAGCGGCAGTCTGATGCCACCTGGTGACCAGCACAGCGGCAGTCTGATGCCACCTGGTGACCAGCCCAGCGGCAGTCTGATGCCACCTGGTGACCAGCCCAGCGGCAGTCTGATGCCACCTGGTGACCAGCGCAGCGGCAGTCTGATGCCACCTGGTGACCAGCACAGCGGCAGTCTGATACCACCTGGTGACCAGCCCAGTGGCAGTCTGATGCCACCTGGTGACCAGTCCAGCGGCAGTCTGATGCCACCTGGTGACCAGCCCAGCGGTAGTCTGATGCCACCTGGTGACCAGCCCAGCGGCAGTCTGATGCCACCTGGTGACCAGCCCAGTGGCACTACCTTACCAGCCCAGTGGCAGTCGGCCCAGGCTAACAGCCACCTGGTGACCAGTCCAGCGGCTATGAATTCATCAGAACCGCCGCTGCCGAAGCCAGTTGTCCCAGCCATCCCGTCTGCCCCATCACACGCAATCCGAAATACGGCTCGGCCGGATCATTTCTGCCGAACTCAGCTTGCTGTGAAGCACCTCGGCACGTGCCTCGCCGGCGCTGATTGGATGTGGAAGCACCAGCCGCCCCCTCCCCCCATCATGGATGCAGACCGGTGGCCCCAGAGAGACTTCGCTCGATCGTTGAGGGGGTGCGGAAGCACCAACCTGCCCTTACCCTCAGGCATGTAAGCCAGTGACTCACCTAAGATACTTCACTTGTTGGCTGATGGGCGGGCTCCTATGAGTGGATAGCAGCCATAGGGGAACTCCTGCTCCTATGAGTGGATAGCAGCCGTAGGAGAATTCCTGCTCTTATAAATGGATAGCAGCTAGGGGACCTCCTGCCAACACACCGAACGATCGAAAGCGAACACAAACGCCGATTTTGGAGAACGCTGAGGTTGAGCAACGTGAAAAATACCACACGAATCCGAGGATTGCTACCAGCAGTAGACTGGGGTTCGCATCTGCTCGTTCGTACGTCGTAATTCCACACAGAAATTGGCGAGTTTGCAAAGGTTATCGAACCGCCATCCACATACGCCCCAGACAAGAACAAACTTGAGAGAGAAGGAGAGAGAAAGAAAGAGAGAGAGGGAGAGAGAGAGAGAGAGAGAGAGAGAGAGAGAGGGGGAGAGATATATATATATATATATAGAGAGAGAGAGAGAGAGAGAGAGAGATATATATATATATATATATATATATATATATATATATATATATATATATATATCGAAACACCAGGAAGGCCGAAAACATGTAACAGAATGGGGCACCAGGGGGGAGGGCGAAAACATGACACAGTGGAGCATCAAAGGGGTCGATAATTGGAGACAGAGTGGGGACCAAGAGGACCGAGGAATAAAAGAGAGTAGAGCATCAGGACGGCCGATAATGGGAGGCAAAGTGGGGAACCAGGAGCGTCGAGAACAATATAATTTTGCTCGTTGCAGTGCTGATGTGCTGCACTGTTGCTGTGTTGATGCGCTGCACTGTTGTGGCGTTGATGTGCTGCACTGTTGCAGTGTTTATGTGTGGAAATGCTACAGTGTTGATGTGCTGCACTGTTGCAGTGTTTATGTGTTGAAATGTTACAGTGTTGATGTGCTGCAGTGTCGCAGTTGCTGGCGCTCCGCTCCCCCGGTCGGACGCGGCGCCGGTGCTCCCCGCCCGCCTGCTACCACCGATCGCGCCGGACCGTGTGATTGAACATACATGTTTGCGAGCGAGTGTGGAGCGACTCGGATCCTTCTTGCAACCATCGCGATTGTTCGGCATCGGCATTGCATCGACATCTGATCGTCTCGCCGGCTTCGGCGACCGCGGACCTGGCTGACTGTTAAGGCGGTGTGTCTGCTGACGCTGCTGCCGTGTGTGGCCACTACCATCTTATCATTCATTACCGTCTGCATCATCACCACGCTGACCATCTGCCGCTTGTCATCTCGTCGCCACCTTGTGCGCCTGCTCGTCTTTCTCGCTGTCGTGTATACCCTGGTGCAGGTCGCCACGCCCGCGGATCGTCCGTTGCGGTTGGCCGGCCGTCAGCGCAGGAGCTGCAGCGGTGCAGATGATCTTGGAACCGGCCGTGGCCGGTCACCAGCTGACCTAGTGATTTCCTCGGGCGGGGCCGTCCTGGGCGTCCACCCTGCTGATTAGGGCGTCCGTGCACGCCGGACCAAGCGTGGGAGACGCGCGCTCGGAGCCCGGCGCCGTGGGAGCAGAGGGGCGCGTCGGCGGGGTCGTGGACCAGGCGTGGCAGACGCGCGCTCGGAGCCCGGCGCCGTGGGAGCAGAGGGGCGCGTCGGCGGGGTCGTGGACCAGGCGTGGGAGACGCGCGCTCGGAGCCCGGCGCCGTGGGAGCAGAGGGGCGCGTCGGCGGGGTTGTCGCATGCGGGGAAAGTCTCTGCTTCTGATTGGTCTCATCAACATTCAGAGTAATTGCTCAAGTTGTCGTTCGAGCTCAGTCAACTCCAGTATGACATCGTGACAGTCACCGAGACCTGGCTTAATCCCGCCACACCAAACCGTCTGCTGGTTCTATTGGGTTATCACCTCTACCGAGTGGACCGGGCAAAAACGAGGATTCCTTGGCGTGGCCGCGGCCGCCAGGGACGGCATAACCGTGACACCGCTCAAAGTGACTGTTGAACCGCGACCCAGCAGCAGGCTCGAGTCATTGTGGACCTTGGTGAAGCCGGACTGCAAGCGGTGGTTCATTCTCGGCACCATGTACCGCCCTCTACGGCGCAATGTTTCAGACCTGAAAGCGAACTTCTCCAATCTCGAGTCCCGGTACGAACGGATTTGTATTGATTATCCATCGTGTAAAATGAATATCTGTGTCGATCTAAGTTGCGATCTTACATAGCTTGATGGTGACTGCGAATTTTTGTTTGATTACTCGCTGTTTCAATTTGCAACGACATCTACTTTTTCAAACGGTTCTCTACTGGATGCTTTGATAGCGAATTGTCGTGATCTTGTGAAACGTTGTGTTTCGCGATTTTGTCATTTTAGCCCGCACATTTTTTCGCGTTCTTATCAATGTTCCTCGCTTCCGTCCGGCGTACCGCACCCTACACTCTGGACTCTCGTAGCTTGCGCCGGGTTGACCAAACCGCTTTGAATCGTGACCTGATTGCGTGGATTGGTGGAGGGTGTTTTACTTACTGACGGTTACGTTTAAGTGGAACGCTTTCCTGAGTCGCTTTTTATCAATGTTTGACAGGCACGCTCCAGTTAGGCGGATGCGCACACGGAACCCGAACTCCCCAGCGGTGTCGGACTTCAGACCTCATGGCCCGCCGCCGGGAGGTGCTGCGTGTATCAGGCCACGGCTCTGCCGTGAATAGAGAACCCAACAGACAGGTGCGTTCTGCCATTCCAGACGACACCCTTGACGACGTGCAGAAGCGCATCTATGAGAGCGGACGAGGGAGCATGTGGCGGAGCATTCGGTCCATCGGAGGCGATGCCAAAGGCTATCCAAAGGCTACCGACGCTTCGCCTGATCAGCTGAACGATTATTTTGTAGGCGTTGGACCATGAATTGCTGGCGAGGTTGTTGGTCAAGGTGCTTCCACGAGCCTGGCCTGCCGTTTGTCACGAGAAGGAGCCTGCACATTCTGCCTAGTGATACTTTTCTTCTCCGAGCTGTGTGCCATCGTGTTCCACATGAACAGCTCATCCGCCTGCGGTGGGGACGGCATCAGCGTGGGTATGATCCGGCTGAGCTTTGACGTCATTGGCAGTGTGCTTCTGGATTTGGTCAACTCCAGCCTTACCACTGCCGACGTCCCTGTTTCCTGGAAGCACTGCTTGGTATATCCCATCTTTAAATCCGGTGATCCGACCAGCCCATCCAACTACCTGCCCATCTCTATTGCCCCGGTCATTGCCAAAATTGTGGAACGTGCAGCCCGCCAGCAGCTCTACGCCCACCTATCCAACAACCACCTCTTCTTTCCTACCCAGCACGGTTTTCGCCTCCGTCACCCAACGGAGACCGCGCTAACATCCATATCCGACCAGATCCCATCAGCCAATGATCGTGGTGAGATGTCCCTCCTTTGCCTCCTGGACTTGAGAAAATTATTTCATGTGATCGACCATTCAAAATCCGTCACCAAATGAAGTCAGCACGTTATCGACACTTCATGGTTTTCGACATACCTGCAAAACCATAGCAAGAGTGTCAGCCTCACTGACAATCTGGGTCGCAGCATAAAATCTGTGCCACTTCCTAACAACATCGGCGTTTTTCAAGGCTCATCTATCGGCCCATTGCTCTACTGAGTCTTCGCCAAGGACCTCAGTCTGTTCGTTGAGGGCGAAGTAGTCGTTCAATATGCATATAACACACATATTTTGGTCACCGGAAACAAAGCCCGCATCCAAAATGTCGTTCCCGAGGTGGAACACGTCCTGGCCTCCCTTGATATTTGGTTCCGCGGGGACGGTCTAATAGTAAATGGGGAGAAAACCCAGCTGGTCTTTGGCAGCCAACACAATTTACGCAATCTTCCCAACTTAACGGTAACGTTTCGCGATCAACATTTGCTCCTCTGTTCGTAAAAGTAAAGTAAAAACACAAGGACTCACTTTTGATCACACTCTCAGCTGGGACTCGCATGCTTCTAACATTAGCAGGCAATGTTTTGGAACTTTGGCCGGTCTGTCGCATCTCGGAGGCTACGTGCCACCATCTGTCATATCGGTGCTCGTCAATGCCGTGGTCCTCTCTCAGATCCGGTACTGCATTTCGGTGTTCGGTACATTAAAGAATATGTATCGGATTCACACATTTTTTAACTATGGAGCAAAAGTTATTTTCGGACGAATAACATTTGACTATGCCACATATTTGTTAGAGCGCCTTGCTGGATTAGCGTGGATAACTTAGCCTCATTCCACACGCGGTGGCTGCTTCGCAAGGTGCGCCGTCTGCAGGATCCGGCTTCGTTAGCCGGTACCATTACCACTGTAGCCGAGCAACGTGACCGCCACACCCGTCAGGACCTGTGCCTGTACTTCCCCAGATCGCGGATAGAGATGGGCAAGCGCTGTTTTTGCTCTCGAGGCCCTGCCCTGTATAACGAGCTGCCGCACGAGCTGAAGTGACTGTCAGTTCCCCTGTTCAGTCGCCGCCTGAGGCAGCATTTGCGCGTATCTGATTACTCTGATCGTACTTGCTGACTTCTGATCTTACCTCCTGACTTTCCGTGCAGCAGTGCTGGTATGAACAATTGTTATATGTTTTCATGTGCACATGTGCAGCCAGTATTTACTGATGACCTTAGTTGTAAAACTCGACATTAGGCGGAAATAGCAACGAGTCTATTGCGGACGGTCTGAATATACGTATTTGTCTCAGTCTTTGAGGCAGTGAAGCATGAGGGGACTCGACAATGGGAGGCAGAGTGGGGTACCAGGATGGCTGAGAACATGGGGCAGTGGAGCATCAGGATGGCCGAGAACATGGGACAGTGGAGCATCAGGAGGGCCAAGAATGGGAGGCAGAGTGGGGAACCAGGGAGGCCGAGAACATGGAACAGTAGAGCATCAGGATGGCCGAGAACATGGGACAGTAGAGCATCAGGAGGGCCGAGAATGGGAGGCAGAGTGGGCACCAGGGAGGCCGTGAACATGGGACAGTGGAGCATCAGGATGGCCGAGAACATGGGACAGTGGAGCATCAGGATGGCCGAGAACATGGGACAGTAGAGCATCAGGAGGGCCGACAATGGGAGGCAGAGTGGGGCACCAGGGAGACCCAGAACATGGGACAGTGGAGAATCAGGATAGCTGAGAACATGGGACAGTGGAGCACCAGGAGAGCCGAGAATGGGAGGCAGAGTGGGGCACCAGGGAGGCCGAGAACATGGGACAGTGGAGCATCAGGATGGCCGAGAACATGGGACAGTGGAGCATCAGGATGGCCGAGAACATGGGACAGTAGAGCATCAGGAGGGCCGTCCTGTTGTCCCGCTCGTCGGCTGTTGGCCGATCCGGACAGTTTCGACAGCCGATTGCAGTTTGTGCTCGCCAATCACCTTCGCGCTATTTTAGTAGCCAGCGGCGGTTTGAACGGTTGCCAGTAATAGGCCAGGCCAGGCGCAGAGCTGGCGAGCATGCCGGCAGGTGTGCGACGCGCTGCGCCACTGTGCTGACACACACCACTTCACACGCATTGGCGAGATGTGCCAGCACGCCGCTGGGCATTCAGATCAACCATAGGGAAGACAACGCCTTGGCAGAGTTCAAGCCGCTGCCTTCAACCAGCTCCTGTCCGAGACTCGCTGGTCATCTGTGCTTCACTGCGTCAACTCTGACTGCCACTGGTTCACATTACAGGAGATTGCTGATCATCCAGCTCCATGGGTTCGCGGCCGTGCGTGGTATGCATGCTCGATCCATCATCACAACACCGGCATCGGCACACTGGTACCTCATCACAACACCGGCATCGGCACAATGGTACATCATCACAACACCGCAACCAACACTGGCGCCTAGAGAGAGAGAGAGAGAGAGAGAGAGAGAGAGAGAGAGAGAGAGAGAGAGAGAGAGAGAGAGAGAGAGAGAGAGAGACAGAGACAGAGACAGAGACAGAGACAGAGACAGAGACAGAGACAGAGACAGAGACAGAGACAGAGACAGAGACAGAGACAGAGACAGAGACAGAGACAGAGACGGAGACAGAGACAGAGACAGAGACAGAGACAGAGACAGAGACAGAGACAGAGACAGAGACAGAGACAGAGACAGAGACAGAGACAGAGACAGAGACAGAGACAGAGACAGAGACAGAGACAGAGACAGAGAACAGAGACAGAGACAGAGACAGAGACAGAGACAGAGACAGAGACAGAGACAGAGACAGAGACAGAGACAGAGACAGAGACAGAGACAGAGACAGAGACAGAGACAGAGACAGAGACAGAGACAGAGACAGAGACAGAGACAGAGACAGAGACAGAGACAGAGACAGAGACAGAGACAGAGACAGAGACAGAGACAGAGACAGAGACAGAGACAGAGACAGAGACAGAGACAGAGACAGAGACAGAGACAGAGACAGAGACAGAGACAGAGACAGAGACAGAGACAGAGACAGAGACAGAGACAGAGACAGAGACAGAGACAGAGACAGAGACAGAGACAGAGACAGAGACAGAGACAGAGACAGAGACAGAGACAGAGACAGAGACAGAGACAGAGAGAGAGAGACAGAGACAGAGAGAGAGAGAGAGAGAGAGAGAGAGAGAGAGAGAGAGAGAGAGAGAGAGAGAGAGAGAGAGAGAGAGAGAGAGAGACGGATCACCGTGGCGGTCAAGAATATGAAACAAGGCGGTGTGCAGAAAGATGCGCCACATGCGATGCTGTCGTTGCATTGACAATTTACCGGATGTGCAGCGGATCATCGGGGACGTGCCTGCCAGCGATTGGCGTTTCAAGCTCTTCGAGTGTTTTGTCGCTCGGGCGTCGAATGGGTCACAGTGCTGATCATGTGATGTGCAAACATGGTACACCGCTTGTGGATGCAAATCGAGTCGTCATTTATGGTGCACTACGTGCACTATGTGTGTACTGTTTTGCTCCTTCTGTACTATTTTGTGGGTCTCTATAGCTATTCTTAGTAGTATCTATAGGTGACGACTCTCCATCCCATATGTCCTATATATGTTATATAGTAAATCGCGTACGGTACATATACATCCCCATTACCTAATCTGGGCATGTACCTGTGCAATAGGCAAAATAGTTGTTACGGTGCATGTCGTGGTTGGTATCAAACAGGCATTCGATCGCACATTCAGCCAAAAACATGAAGAGAAATAATTATTCCCCATAAAATTCCCACCGCACTGCCGGCGCCACACCACATAACTCCAAAACATGCACACATGTTCCACGTCACGTGACACGTGCTGATGCCGTCTGTGGGTCTTCGGTGACCAGCTGATTATCATGTTCCGTATTGACCCGAGCCGGACATGTTTATTAAAGTTCTGACCCACCGGTAGACAATCTAGTACATGTGTTAAAGCTACAGGAACTTTTGTAGCACCAGCACCAGCATTCTTATAACGTACATTTTCTGAGCATCTGGTAATGCCATCTTTCATACAATTTATATTAGAGCGGGTAGCTTGCAACGTTCACTCAGTCAGCCTCTCCAACTATTACCAATAACTGCTAGAAAAACATATACATGAAGAAATAATCCACCCAAAGTGAGGTAAGATGTCTGATGCCAGCCAATACAGGAGGGTGGCCTTAAAGCTGTGAACATGACCCGACGCATGAGAGACCTGCAGTTGGTGTGGTCGAAGCGAATATTAGACGACAGTAAACCAATTTGGAAACACATGCTTCAAAGTAGATTAGGACGTTTCAAATTACAGGATATATTGCGAACGAGTGCTGATAAGGACGCATTTTCAAACATCTCAAAGATGTCCAAAATTCAATTTCAAGCATTTGAAGCATAACATAAACATCATTTTATACATATGTCATTAATGCAGCATGTAAAATGAAAGCGCAATTGAACACTAACGGTGTCACACCAGCAAGTACTCAATTCCTATGGTACAATAAGTGCATTAAAATAAATCAACGACCGATGTTTGTTTACGCCACTCTATGAGAATGGCATAACATGTATAGGGGATTTGTTCGAACATGGCACCAGCGTAGAACATAGCATATTAGTGGCCCGATGCCCAAATATTGAAGTGTCCCGATATACGTACCAGTGTCTCATGTACTAATACGTACCAGTGTCTCATGTACTAATACGTACCAGTGTCTCTTGCATGCTATTCCCCACGAATGGAAAACATTGCTGAGGTTGCATAATTACTGCTCATTGCCTCCCACGACAAGGAATGAAAACATATCATTCGTTAGACATGACGGAAAAGAAATAGAAGCAAATTAAATGACATGTTCCCTAATGTATGGAATCCTTCTGCCGAAATAGTAAAACAACGATGTCAAATAAAATGAGAGGGATACATTTTTTAAGTTCAAGGGGCAAAAAAAGAAGAAAATCTATGCTCTCCAATATAAATGTACAGTACCAACAAAACTTCAAAATATGCACTTTCAAATAATACATCGATTTGTTTGCATGCAAAATTCCTATACGACCGAAGAATTAATGACTCGCCATATTGCCAATGCTGTTCACATATCGATACTACCACACATTTCATAGCGGAATGTCATAGCGGAATGTCATAGCGGAATGTCATAGCGGAATGCCGAACGGTGTCGCAGTGTCGTAGCGTACTGCACACACTGTGTTTAAACAACGGAGCGAGCCCCTACTTCACGCCAACCCATCTGGTCGCTACTGGACGAGTGCCCCTCCCCCTGTATCCGCCCCTATTTCACGCCAACCCACCTGGTTGGAGCTGGACGACTTCTCTTTGAGTTTCCGCGGTTTGTTTGGTCCGACATTGAGGGGCCGTGACACGCCACTGCTCTCCTCACGCGACTTCTTCTCACCGATGTAGTTCTTCTTCGTCCGCCGGCTAGACATGGCGCAGAGTACCGGTCAGCCGCTCTGGCGGGAACTCAACCAAACATTGGTGCCGGCGGTCGCCGGCAGGCGGCAGTCGAAATCAGCGGAAACTGATGAAATCTGCGAAGAAACGGCACGGAGTAATTGTCGTATCGGAGCAGCTAATTGGGTTGGCGTTGCAAGCAACATTCATCCAGCTTCAATTATCTGCGAAGATGAAACAGCACGAAATTGCTTTGGAGCTGGCTGCTGCTCTAACCAGTTCACAGGCATCATATCAATGCCAGGTATACAGTTATAAAGCTGCATTGAATAAGCACGGGATTATCACAGCAGCGTCCGCTCATCCGGCACTGCCCTATACACTCCATCCTAGTTGTCTTCCTCTCTACAACATGGTCTCCATGTTCTTTGTTCTTTAGGACTAAGGACGTGACTTCACGAACTGGCCAGGGCGAGCTGAGGAGGCTTAAAGCCAACCACTAACTAAACGAATCACGAGTGACTCTCTCTCTCTCTCTCTCTCTCTCTCTCTCTCTCTCTCTCTCTCTCTCTCTCTCTCTCTCTCTCTCTCTCTCTCTCTCTCTCTCTCTCTTCCACTATGTATTCATAGAACAATTAGTTTTCCGATTACTGTGCGCTGATAGCACTAAGACAGTGACACCAGCTGCGTCGACATCGGACTGCATGTCAGCTGCGAACGACATAACATACTACATACCAGGAGGCGTTTATTTCTGAAAGTTATTTGCGGACATAATACATGGAGGCAATGGACGGGCCCAAATGTATTCGGTGGCACCCCATAGGGCGCCATGTTAAAAGTTGAAAGTATTGGTGGGGGCGAAGATAACACTGAGGGACACTTGCTCCCTCAACAGTATACAAACTATACTTTTGTATGCAAATGTACAAAACAACACTCATGCTACATACCAATATATATTTTCACATCGAAAATCCCGCCCTAAAACACAAATCCTTACCATATCGAAAAGCCACTGGAGAACCCCAAAGATGTGAACGTCGAATCGTTCCGTCGTAGCAAATGTTTCGGCTGTTGAAAGTTCTGCAAAGGTGGCTAACGGGAGGTGGGCAAGGGCCTGAAATCTCAAGTACTGTATTGCTCCATGCACTCTGTTTGTCATAGGATGGTGAGAACATTACCACTCTGTACCTCAGCAGAGTTTGCGTATGGAGATGAAATGGAAATGGTGATGTTTTTATACTTCACTGATATATATATATATATATATATATATATATATATATATATATATATATATATATATATATATATATATATATATATATATATATATATATATATATATTGAGAGGGGAGGGGCAAAGAGAGGAAGACAACATTATGTGACAACATTATGTCGAGTCGGCTTGGAGGTATTGGTGTAGCATGCCACAGCCAAATGTTCTGTTTATGTGTGGTGGCTGAATGCCTGTCGTATGGGATCCTACACCGTTCGGAGCAGGTGGCATTGCAACGCAAAACGTTGCAAGTCAACATTTTCGCCATACATTGGAAGTCCTTGCTGACATACCTGTACGAGTACGGGATACAAAATAGTAAAATAAGATATGAATTACGTAACGCATTCCCTGAATACGTTGGCAATTTGTTAGTAATGGGAGATGGAACACAAGTTAACTACAATGTATCAAATGCCAACATGGAAAATAAGTAGGGAA